>CAJHQP010007475.1:0-32090 GCA_905132765.1 Moricandia arvensis | reverse complement strand
GGCATAACTACCTTATCATATGTCGCCTTGATCGGTCGATGGGGAATGCAGAGTGGTTCAGTTTGTTCTCAAGTTCCACTAGCCAATACCAACGTTTCATGGGCTCTGACCACCGCCCTATTATCATCTATCTCTCTAATCGTAAGAGCAAAGCATGGAAGAAATTTTGGTTCGATCAACGTTGGACTTCTAAAGCTGGTTTCGAAAATATCCGTGAAGGGTGGACAGATGGTGACTTCAAGGAAGATATGTCTCTCCATGAACTAATTAAAAATGTCGGTCAACCATCGTTCACTGGAGAAGGAATGAGAATTACAACTCCCAAAAGGCCTTGGAGGAACTTAAAGACAAACTCGAACGAAGTCAAGTAGACGAATCACTCTCGGCAGCTGAAATCTGGTCGATCGAGGACCAGCTCCGAAAAGCTTACGAGGAAGAAGAAGCTTTTTGGCAACAAAAAAAAAGTAGGAATCTTTGGCTCAAAAAAAAGCGAACGCAATACGAAGTTTTACCATGCCACTACAAAACATCGACGAGCGAGAAACCACATTTGTGGACTTAACGATAGTAGAGGAGTTTGGTGGGTAAATGAATGGAATATAAAAAAAAATTGCAGTTGATTATTTCAACGAACTCTTTTCCACATCCTTACCAGCGGATATTAAAGTATCTCTAAACAATATAGAGAACACTATCTCTCCCGAAATGAATGAGAGGTTAAGCAAGGAAATATCTCCCTCTGAAATCAAAAAAAGCAGTTTTCTCAATCCATCCAGAGAAAGCTCCAGGTCCAGATGGAATGACAGCATTTTTTTACCAAAAGCATTGGAATACGGTCGGTCCCAAGTTATACGAATGGTCCAAGATTTTTTCAATACCAGCTCCTTTGATTCACAATTAAATAAGACAAATATATGTCTAATTCCTAAATCAGAGCGTCCGAGGGATACAACTATTTTTTGACTCATTAGCCTCTGCAACGTGAGCTATAAAATCATCTCAAAGATTTTATGCCAGAGGCTGCGATGTTTCCTTCCAAGCATTACATCGGAAACACAGTATGTCTTCGTGGCAGGAAGCGCAATTGCAGACAATATCCTATTAGCACAAGAGGCCTTCCACGCCATGAGAACCCATAATCATTGTAAAAACAAATTCATGGCAATCAAAAACCGACATGAGTAAAGCCTATGATAAAGTGGAATGGGGTTTTCTTGAAGCTATGCTACTAAAAATAGGATTCAGTGAGAAATGGACATCCTGGGTAATGAAATGTGTGCGATCAGTCTCATATAGCGTCCTAATAAATGGGAACCCCAATGGTCACATTACCCCTTCCAGAGGACTTCGACAAGGTGATCCGCTATGGCCATATCTGTTCATTCTCTATACAGAAGTTCTAATACCCAACATAAAGGAAGCAGAAAATTTGGGATAAATCACTGGACTCAAAGTAGCCCAAGCAAGCCTCTCGATATCCCATCTCTTATTTGCAGATGACAGCCTTTCTTCTGCAAAGCTACTCCTGAGCAATGCAATAGTCTACTTAATATCCTTGAGTCTTATGGAAATGCCTCCGGACAAAGAATTAATTTCGAAAAGTCAGCCATCATGTTCGGGAAAAAAGTGGCTGCATAAAGCATGGAAAATCTGAAAAATATCCTAGGTATATCCACCGAAGGTGGGAATGGAAAATATCTCGGCATCCCGGAACAACTTCAAGGATCAAAAACTCAAACCTTCACATACGTCCAAGACAATCTCCACCAAAAAGTCAATGGATGGACATCAAAATATCTCTCTAGAGCCGGTAAAGAGATTATGCTCAAGTCAGTAGCTTTTGCTATTCCGACATTCCCTATGTTGTGTTATCTTCTCCCTAAAGGACTATGTAAGACGATAAACTAGCGCAATTTCAAAATTTTGGATGAGCACTGGCTCTAACTCAAAAGGAATGCACTCGTTAGCATGGAATAAACTCTGCCTTTCAAAAAAGACAGAGGAATTGGTTTCCAATTACTCGAAGAATTCAACATAGCCTTGTTGGCTAAACAACTTTGGAGATTGGAACAAAACCCAAATTTCCTACTTACAAGAGTCTTTAAGGGTAGATATTTTTAAAAATTTGCACCCCTTCAAAGCACCAAAGGACTCAAGACCATCTTAATGGTTGGAGTAGTATTATGCAGCAAAAGAACTAGTCACTAAAGGACTCAAACGTACAATCGGTACATGAGAACATATCCTTGTTTGGGAAGATCCATGGATCTCAGACCATAGTGCAAGACCACCTATTCGGCTTCAGGCCTATGATCCAGAGCTGAAAGTCTCTGAACTCATTGATCCAGTGAGAAAGGATTGGGACACTACTAAGCTCAGAAACCTCCTAGACCCGCACGATATTCCATTAGTGCGTAGTCTACACATTAGTATAAATCCCATCCCAGACGGGTATTGCTGGAATTCCACAACCTCCAGAAAATACTCAGTTAAATCAGGATATATTCTTGCAAGAGCTAAGAAAGATAGTGATTTTAATTTCCAAAATCAGCTACCATCCCTCAACCCCTTAAGGAAAAATTTTGGAAACTTAAAACGGGGATTTTTTTTGTCACTTCATGTGGCAAATTGTGTCGGGAGCAATAACAGGTTAATGAAAGACATTTCAAGAGACATATTGGGAATGATCCGAGCTGTCCCAGATGTGACATGCTGAGGAAACAATTAATCATATGCTTTTTACATGCTCTCCCGTATTTCAATGTTGGGCCCTTTCGACGATCCCCTCTGAACCGGGATGCTTCCCTTCAGAAAATATCTACACTAATATGGCCTAACTCCTTTCAAGAGTCATAGTGGAGGAGATATGGAAGAAGCAACCCAGCTCTTTCTTTGGCTTATTTGGTATATCTCGAAAACACGGAATGAAAACTTTTTAATGGACGAGACTGTCCTCCCATGGATACAAAAGAGCTCCGCTCTTAAGGAATGCAACACTTGGTTCATTGCCAACCAAGAAGATGATTCAGAGGGAACCGCCTCGGAAACCCCAACAGGAAACCACATAGAGGCCCCTATATTCACCTGCCGTGTAGATGGTTCATGGAAACACAATGAAGCCACAAGTGGAGTGGGCTGGATTCTACATCGCTCTAAAATGCTTATCTCGCCATCAGCGTTACTGCAACAATTTTGTTACTGACTCTCAGGAATTAGTCAAATGATCGACACGCCCCAAGATTGGCCGGCCTTTTCAACCCGAGCTTAGGGAGTTTACAACTCTCTAGGAAAATTTTCCTGATGCCAAACTGGTTTACGAGGCAAGATCCAGTAATACCAAAGCAGATTTCCTTGCAAGACAAGCTCGACAAGAAAGCGTACTTTCGCTTATGTCAGCACGGCTGTCCCCTACTGGATGGATATCACCAATTCTCCCTTTGAAATTTTTTACTAAGATCTATTTTAATATTTTAGTGATAAAAAAAATAAGGCCCTTAGTTTTTTATTTAGTTCCATAAACTAGATATATGTCTTAATCGAATCATGCATTAAGTAATTTGTTCTAAACTACTTGCAATTATAAAACAAGTACCAATTATCAACTCTATGTTTAGCCTGGATTCCAAAGAACAAAATTTTTTCAACCCAAATTCAAAGTTGAGAAAGCTAAAACAAATTTACGATCACTAATAACTAACAAATTATTCTTAAGTAAATTATAAATAATTAATAAAAGTTTTGCAAATATATTATTTTTAGCAAGTATTTGAAACTGCAAATACTTATTTAATAAAACAAGTAAAAATCCTAATTTCTATTTGTACAAGGCAAATAGAATATGTCAATTATTAGCCTTGTGCCAACCCCTATACCTCCATTAAACTAATTATTAGTTTAGTAAAAAAGGAGAGAAGAAAGTCTCTACGGTTTGGGCTAATAGCCAGTTACATTCAAAATTTCTCTAGTTTCCTGCAGTTTAAAAGGGCCGTAACGTGGGCCTAAGCCCAATTCATATGTCATCAGAAACCCTAGCGGCCGCCTATAAAAAGTTATTTCGGCAGTGAAGAGAGACGCCTTCGAGATCTTTACGCAAGGAGCAGAAATGGCGGTCCCGTTGCTAACGAAGAAGGTCGTGAAGAAGAGGTCTGCCAAATTCATCAGACCCCAGAGTGATCGTAGAATCACCGTCAAGGTACCAACTCGTTTGTTCGTTTTCATTGCTATCTCATTTGAACTGTGAAACTCTTTCTAGAGATTGCTGATAGCTTTGTTATTATTACATACTTAGGAATTAATAAAGCTTTAATCTTCAGAGTAGTCATAGATCGAACACATTGATAAATATTGAGAAATTGCTAAGAATACCATAAATTATCACTTTCACAAATACCTTTAATCAAAAATATATTAAAACTTGTTTACACTTTATTGATTATTGTTTAGATTTAGTATTAAAGAGGTAGAATTGAATTTCTAAATGTTTAGAAAAATAATTTAGATTATTTTCAGCATAAATTAAGATTATTTTTAAAAATAATCACTCACTACTGTTAAATTTGAAAATTGATATCAAGTTTGTGGTAGAACTGAAATTTCCCCATAATTATTCGATTTTTAAATATTTTTTTTGCTTGACTTGATTAAACTAGTAAACTCGGGGTATTCCGCTGTATCATCTTTTGAAATATAAAATCTTGATGATGTTTTTGATATGTAGATTAGTGTTTCTGATGCATTAATGATTATTTATTAAAATGTAAACTTGTTAAATTTCTTGAATAATATAATAATTTTGCTGAAAGGATCAGACTTATTGATAGTTTCAATCTTCATATGCATATGGTTAATGCCCTTAGGTATCTGGTGGCTAGAATTTAATTTTTGTTTCTGGTCACTTCGTTTTTCTAGGGCATAAAGTAAATCTCTTACAGGTCTTGCGACACAGTTTGCTTTAGTTCCATAAGCTTACTGTTACTTTAACCCTGTTTACATTTCAGATTCTCAAACAATCTGTTGTATTTTCTTACTGTTATTGTTCTTTTTTTTGTATCTGAAATGGTACTGTGTTCAGGAAAGCTGGAGGAGGCCAAAGGGTATTGATTCAAGAGTGAGGAGAAAGTTCAAAGGTGTGACCTTGATGCCCAATGTTGGTTACGGATCTGACAAGAAGACGCGTCACTATCTCCCCAATGGATTCAAGAAGTTCGTTGTTCACAACTCTGCTGATCTTGAGTTGCTCATGATGCACAACAGGTATATATATAGTCTCCTCTGATCTCTAACACTTTGGAATAACTATCACTGATATTATATTTTGTCAAGGCGACATTCTCATGGTATGTTTGATTTTGGCTTGGCAGGACTTACTGTGCGGAGATAGCTCACAATGTATCAACAAAGAAGAGGAAGCCATTGTGGAGAGAGCTTCTCAGCTTGACATTGTGGTTACCAACAGGCTTGCTAGGTTGCGTAGCCAGGAAGACGAGTAAAAAAGCCCTAGGGTTTACTTTTATTTGTCAATTGACAGTTTACCTTTCTTTGCGTATTGAAGAATGACTGAATGTTTTTTTATGGTTTCTGGTTTTAGTATGATCAATTCAGTGATTTACAATCTTTTATGACATTGGAAACAATTTCAGATTACCATCCAAAGTATTATATATAACGTTCTTAGACGTTGCAATCATATTGAATTTGCAAGATTTTTCAAACCATTATTTACTCTGCAAGACTGCAACTATGTATCCCAATCTCATGAACTGGTGAATCAAAAGATAGGGAAAAGGGCTTGTTTTAATGTCGTATCTTTGCGTATTCCATCGCTCAAAATCGTGTCTATATTATATATACTGACGGTTAATTTTGCGGCTAATTATATTATATCAAAAATATATACTATGTTTACATTATTATAATTTTTGGATAATAATTAGTAATTTTAACATTTTAATTTTTAATTTCAAATAGTTGGATAATCAGAAATATTAATATATTTTTTAGAAAATGAAGGAAATTTAAAATAATTCAATAACATAAACCTTAGTCACTAAAAATCTTTTTCTTACAGAAAAGTTATACTATAATTAGTTCAGATAACTGATTGTAGAATTACTTTATATTTTATTTTAACAGTGAAAAACCATAAATATTCTAGCTTTCAAAAAAAAAAGTGTGTTTTTTTTTGTATAAATCCAGGAGGACCAATAAGTGGTTTGATCATGAATATATTTGGTAAACGTTTTTGTGTAGACTTCAAAAACCATAAAAAAATTCTAACAATTTCTTACCTACAAATCTAATTTGTTATATAGAAATAAATAACCATCAAATTTATTTCTATAAAAAATATGAAAGTATTTTTTAATTATATATAAATAATTGATTTTTTTTTGATAAAACATATATATTCCTTCTCTAATTCTACATTTAGTTACCATAAATCATTATTTGTAATATCTTGTGTTATTGGTAATTTTTATTAATTAATTCTAAAGTTACCTTTTACTTTTAGAAATTAACTAATAAAAGTTAACAACCAATCAAATTATAATTGTTTTTTAAAACTTAAACTATTAACGACACATAAACAAAAAATACTTAAGTGACTTCTCAATTAATATATAGTAGGATTTATCTCCTTAAAACTAAGGATAAAATTGATTAAGGTCAACATAAAACATGTATTAGGAAAGTGGTAGTTTAAGCAATTTCTCTCATAATTTTGTCAAATCACAAATCACACTTTCTCACTCATTTTTTTATTTAGTGTTTACCATAAAACTCAAATGGGTTAAGTAAACAAATTCGTCCTTATATTATCTCCGATAATCACACGATTTTATCAAACACTAATTCATTGGAGAATATTGTTTTATTAAAACTAAGCATAGTTTAGATATTTTTAAGATTATTATTTTCATTTATTTTAAATTACTTTAAAAGATACCTATTTTAATGAATTTTAATTAAGTAATTATATATAAAATAAAAAATAATATTTGAATTTTTAAATAACGCTATGTCGTTATTTTAGACATATATACTTAATATTAATGTGGGATCCGATGTTAAATCAAAATAAAATGTTTTTATTATTGTACATCTTACAAAATTTATTCTCCAAAAATATACATCTAATTATTTTTATATAATATTTTCTTACTTTTAATTTACATTATATTGTTCATCTCTGACTTAAACAATTGTTAATTTTTATTGATCTTTCTTACTCAATTTATCTTAACATTTTAAAAACACATAAAAATAATTAATTCTCATTGTAGTAACACAAAAATACATATATCTCGACAAACAAATAAAAATTAAATCATAAGAATATAAAAGAACCATGAACAGAACAATCATATTTTATTATTTTTTTCTTGTATTTTTATTTATGTCTCCTTTTTTACTATTAAAAATAAGCATGCTAACTATAGTATAATCAAAGCTATATTAATTATATTAATATAGTATTAACTCTAGGAAAATCTTGTGTTTAATTAATATAATTTTAAATGACTTACTATATAATAGTTTCAAATGAATTACCATATAATAAATGACTTTACATTTAATAATTTTAAGGGTGTTTTGCAAAAGTGACTCAAAATTTCAACTCAAATGCAAAACTAACCCACCATTTTTTTGAAACTATTATTTGCCTTATTCACCCTAAATTTACGAGTTATTCACAAAAATGCCATTGTTTTTTTTAAAAAAAATAAGTCTTTTACTCTGTCATCCTTATATTCACCAAATATTTACAATATTGCCATTGCCATCAATCCCCCAACTACCATGAACAACCAATTTGAAGGTCTTAATGAAAAAAAAAACGAATTTTTCTCTTATTATCTCATTTGTTGTGCATTCAAACCACATTTCTTTCACTTTCCTTAAAAATCATTCAAAAAACCCAAGATTTTTATTCCAAACTTTGTAATGTTCATAGAGTAACGGATTGGTAGCTTGAGTATTGAAGTTCTGTGTGCTTGGAGAAGCCTAAGCAAGTCATCTGACGGTCCAAGGTATGAAATCGATATTGTTTTTCAGATCTGTTCACGAAGAAGACTTCTAGAGAAGTCTTCTGGTCAATGCATAGGTTAGTTTTGCAATTGACCTTTTGCGTGTTTTGACTAGAAGACTTCCCCAGCAGTCTTCTAACTTTCCTTTGATTACAAAAAAACAAGCAAAACGAGAAAGCTTCCCTAGCAGTCTTCTCGGATAAACAGGTTGGTTTTGGCAGTTGACCAAAATTTGTGAGAAATTTGACTTCTGTAGAAGACTTCTCTAGAAGTATTCCGGCGGAAGACTTCTAGAGAAGTCTTCTTTTTATAACATGAAGTCTTCTCAGCGTCGTCAGAAGTCTGCCTGAGTTACTTTTGCAATTGAGAATTAATAGCAAAACATTAAATATTAATGAGAAGACTTCTTAAGAAGTCTTCTCAGTTTTTTTTTTAATATGATGTTGTGTGTTTGCTAATGTGTTTTAATATGATTTTTTCAGATGATGCTTCAGTTACCTGTTGTTTACGGAGAATGGTTGATGAAAGAGACACAAGGATTATATCTGCTCAAACTGCAGACAACCTGGTCATACACGTCCAAATTGTCCAAATAGTGAGAACTAATCTTCTGTAAGTCTTCCGGAGGATGTCTTCTGTAAGTCTTCTGCAAGTCTTCTGAAAGTCCTCTGTATGTCTTCCGGAGGATGTCTTCTTGAAGTCTTCTGTAAGTCTTCGGTAAGTCGTCTGGATGTCCTCTGTACGCCTTCTGGAGGTGTCTTCTTAAAGTATTCTTGAAGTCTTCTGTAAGTCGTCTGTAAATCTTCGGTAAGTCGTCTGGATGTCTTCTGTAAGTCTTCCGGAGGGTGTCGTCTGTAAGTCGTCTATAAATCTTCGGTAAGTCGTCTGGATGTCTTTTGTAAGTCTTCCGGAGGATGTCTTCTGGAAGTCTTGTGCACTTATATCTTATATCTTATGAACTTATATTTTATGAACTTATGTCTTATGAACTTATCTTATTTCTTATGTATTGTGTTTGAATAGGTTCCTTCATTAGAATTAGAATTATGTACAAAATATTAGTTCAAGGTTACAAAAGATTAGTTCAAGTTACAAATGATTAGTTCAATCATACAGATCCAAGCCCTCAATATCGGTTTCTCCATTATTGCCAAGGGTCTCATTAAATAGGTCAGTAGCCATCTTCTCCCTAATGCTCTTGACGTTCTTATCAGATAAGGCAGGAGGAAATGATTACATTCCAAGAGCATCACACTCAATGTATTTCAAGGTGAACACACCACAATCACCAGCACAACATTGAGGTACTCCGGCAGCCACTCTCGCATATGTGAATGGCTCTAGTGTGTATTTCACACGCTCTTCGACGGAGACAGCACATTCCACAAGCAGATAAGGTAGCATCTTGGCAAAATGCTCCATTAAATCGGCGAGTTGAGCAGATCTAATATGGTTTATAATGTTGTCACATATGGTGATGTGCCTTTTTGGAATGGACACCCAAATAGCAATCCAATGATCATTCTTAAAGTTCACTGGCGCATAAATGTCATCCACATCCGATCCCCAAACCTTCTTTGTTTGGCAAAATCTGGGTAGTAAACCAGCATAATAATCCCAACTCCCTGCAGGGAGCATCCTTCCTAACCCGTTTGCATCGGGCTCTGATCTCTTAAACTCTAGGTACTTGAATGTCCACATTATACTAAACACATGATCAAGAATGCAAGCCTCTCGCTCCTAAAGTGCTCTGGATGCCTCTGAAACCGCTGCCTCAGTAAATTGATATAACGCATCCATATGCTGCATTGAAAACATAACAAGGCATAAGACTTCAAGAAGACATAACAAGTCAAAAGACTTACAGAAGACTTCCACAAGTAAACCTTAAAAATATTACCGAGTCGTAGAGCCATTTTAGGAGTGTTCGGATGGTGGAATACCACAGACTTGGCCCCGGTGGTCTTTTATCAAAAGCTATTTTATGAGTCCTAAAACAGCAAAACTAGATCAACAAACAACAACAACCAACTAATTATCTGTGGGAAATTAGTACTTACGGATCTTTTTCAAAAATTCAATAAGCAACTTATTGTTATTCTTGTCAAGGGGAGCAAACGGATCATCGCCAATACCAGCCTTCTTGTTCGGCACGATCACTTTGGATGTGTTGTTTCCCTGATAAGGAGACTGCTGTGATGCAGCAAGCTTCATATCTCGTTCACTCTTTCCACTGATGAATTCCATGGTAGCATCTTTCTTTACCCTGTGTCTCTCGTCTGCCCTATCCAAGTCTGATTTAGTTGGCTCAGTTTTGTCCATAATGACAACACTTGGATCTTCCACCTCTGGGACCCGAGTGCATTGATGCTACTCATTTGTTTTTGGTCAGTGTCTTTGTTGACACTTCCTGATTTCTTCCCATTCACACTCTCACTCTGCAAATTCGAGTTCAATCCACATAAAATTAACTTAGCCAAAGGTTCCAATCAACAAATGAAACAAATGTACCATCCATCCAATCAACAAATGAAACAAAATCCATACAAAATACAACTTTCACTTCTTATTCTTAGTATTCCTCGATATTGGGAGAGGTTTCAGTACTAACCCCTAGTTCGTGCGCAGTATTATCCGGTTCTGAAACTGTGAGTTGAAGTTCATTGTGGTTGATTCCCACCTTCTTCTCCACAGTTTTGATCCTATCGGCAAGAAGCTTAATCTCCTTTAGGCACTGCCCAAACCATCAGTCATAACTTTCGTCAAGTTCTTGAATCTTTGTTCAAGATCTTCTTTCTTAAGCTCACTCCACGAAACAGAAGGAGTCTCAGTACGAGCCTCAGAAGGAGCCTCAGTACGATCCTTAGAAGGAGCCTCAGTACGAGCCTCAGTACGAAGTTTCTTCTAGGGTCTTCTTTCTTCCTTGAAAGGAAGCTCAAGAGATTCCTCCTTGACAATGATGACCTTTGGATTGGTCCATGGCTTAGTACCAATGTCTGGCCAGCACTCTTTGCCCCACTTCATCTTACGTTCACCACCACAGATGAGATTCACGAGGTTCTCAACTGCCTCATCGGTGTTATCATTGTCCCACTGCGGGAACAATTCACCAAGCTTTTTCACCACTAGGTTCACCACACGAGTCTGCAGGAAGTAATGAATATCAATTTAGATACTAAGACAATAATCACTACCATATCAAGTTAGATACTGAGACATACCTATGTGCAGATACCCTCTTTGACAAATTTTCTTCCTTTATGCCCTTTATAAGCCAGCAAAGGAGGACTAGGTTTGTTTCGTATGGGCTTTCCATACTCCGCAGCAAAGTCGGGCAGAGCGAAGTAGATCCAGACTTGGAGTACTTGAATAAACCCATCAATGGTGTAAGATTTTGTCAAATCCTTAGCTTTCACATAGTCCATAAGGATCTTAAACGACAATCTCCCCCATGGGTAGGCCTCAAACTCTTCAAGATTCATCACTAGTCTGGCAGGACTAGCCCATGTAGCGGATGTGGACTTTTGTCCTTCAATGAATCATGTGTAGATGGCTAGGTATCCCAGCCTCATGCGGTCATCCCGAGACCACTGTCCACATCTCCCATACGCCGCCACTATTTGCTGGGAGTTTGGACCAGAATCGATATCAACACCCATCAACTCCAAGAACCGATACAAATCCTCTGTTAGCCCTACATGAGGATTATCCACATGCTCAACATAGTCACAGTTAAGACCGGTGAGATGTTCGAACTCAATAAGTGAAAACTTCACCGGCTCTGAACCAATGAGACTCCACAGCTCGTACTTCTTCTTGACATCAAGCTGAAAACATAGCATATAGTGAACCAGCCTAGACTCCCAACCAAAGTTCAACTCCCAGAACTTTATGAAGACTCCCAACCTAGAGTTCTTCAGCTCCTCCCATTCATCAGCATGAAGAGCATCCTTTACAGCAAGAAGTAATCTGGGGTCATCAGTATGATATCCAATGCTCTTCAATGGAGTGGGCTCTTCCCCTAGGGTGAACAATCTCTTCGGGAGTAATGGTAATTCCATTGTATAGCCTGCAAACAATGATAAACAACATCTCAAACATAAAACAAACACACCAAGAGTTCTATATTAACATACAGACTGTGAAGACTTTGGAAGACTTCGGAAGACTTTCGGAAGACTTCGGAAGACTTACCGAAGACTTACAGAAACTTACCGAAGACTTACGGAAGACTTACCGAATACTTACAGAAGACTTCATGGAAGTCATCCGGAAGACTTCATGGAAGACTTACGGAAGACTTCAGATGGCTTCCATTAAGTCTTCCGGATGACTTCCATGAAGTCTTCCAGATGACTTCCATGAAGTCTTCCGGATGACTTCCATGAAGTCTTCCGGATGACTACCACTTACGGATGACTTCCATGAAGACTTACGGGTGATTTCCATGAAGATTTACGGCAGACTTTCAGGAGACTTACGGACAAATGGGTCAACTTGAGGTCGGAAAAGAAGAAATAGAGGAAGAAGTCAAGAGGAGAAACGAACGGTTTCAGATCTGAAATAAAGAGGAACCGGTAGTCGGAAGAGATTCGTCGGAAATCGTCACAGTAATCGCCTTAGAAGAGGAGGCTAGGGTTTTCACCAAATTTTTTTTTCTAAGACACCGAAAAGTGAACAAAAACAGTGAAAAACTACTATTTATATGTACGGTAAATTATCAGGTTAGGTTAAATATATTTTGGTTTTCCGGTTAATTTCAAATTGAAGGTAAATTAAGTTCGAGTTTGGTTTGGAAGACTTCTTGAGAAGTCTTCTCGGAGTCTTCCGTGAAGTCTTCTACTGCATTATATGTTAGAAGACATCCCGGGGAGTCTTCTGGAAGTCTTCCGAAACCCTAAATCAATTAACTAACCAAAAACACTTCCTTAAACATAAAATAAACTTAGAAAGTGTTTAAAATCATCTTATTAGGAGATCACTAACACGTATTCGTCAAATTCAAAAAAAAGTTAAGAAGATAGATTTCAAAATCTACGCCTAAAACTACCTACAATATTATCACATATGTTACTAAACCCTAAACCAATGAATACCATGACTCATTCTACATTAATTCATCTAGGTTGAAAACAATTCAATTTTAGTTGATATAAATTTACATTATTTACAAATGTTTGTGGTTACATGATTTCTATTTTTCCTCTATATAAATATTTTTTATGAATTTTATAAATTATTTTTAAAATTTATTGTTTGAGAAGAATTCTAGAGAAGTCTTCTGAAGAATACGTACATGGAAGTCTTCTCAGAGACCACTTCCGGAAGACTTCGCCATTAGGCGGGAATATGAATTCACTGAAATTCAAGCGGTAAAATTGTAGAGTCTTCCGTGAAGACTTCCATGAAGTCTTCTACTACATTATATGTTAGAAGACATCACGAGAAATCTTCTGGAAGTCTTTCGAAACCCTAAATCAATAACTAACCAAAAACACTTCCTTAAACATAAAATAAACATAGAAAGTGTTTAAAATCATCTTATTAGAGGATCACTAACACATATTCGTCAAATTCAAAAAAAAAGTTACGAAGATAGATATCAAAATCTACGCCTAAAACTACCTACAATACTATCACATATGTTACTAAACCCTAAACCATTGAATACCATGACTCATTCTACATTAAATAATCTAGGTTGAAAACAATTCAATTTTAGTTGATATAAATTTACATTATTTACAAATGTTTGTGGTTACATGATTTCTATTTTTCCTCTATATAAATATTTTTTATGAATTTTATAAATTATTTTTAAAATTTATTGTTTGAGAAGAATTCCAGAGAAGTCTTCTGAAGAATACGTACATGGAAGTCTTCTTAGAGATCACTTCCGAAGACTTCGCCATTAGGCGGGAATATGAATTCACTGAAATTCAAGAGGTAAAATTGTAGAGTCTCCGTGAAGACTTCCATGAAGTCTTCTACTACATTATATGTTAGAAGACATCACGAGAAATCTTCTGGAAGTCTTTCGAAACCCTAAATCAATTAACTAACCAAAAACACTTCCTTAAACATAAAATAAACATAGAAAGTGTTTAAAATCATCTTATTAGAGGATCACTAACACATATTCGTGAAATTCAAAAAAAATTAAGAAGATAGATTTCAAAATCTACGCCTAAAACTACCTACAATACTATCACATATGTTACTAAACCCTAAACCATTGAATACCATGACTCATTCTACATTAAATCATCTAGGTTGAAAACAATTCAATTTTAGTTGATATAAATTTACATTATTTACAAATGTTTGTGGTTACATGATTTCTATTTTTCCTCTATATAAATATTTTTATGAATTTTATAAATTATTTTTAAAATTTATTGTTTGAGAAGAATTCCAGAGAAGTCTTCTGAAGAATACGTACATGGAAGTCTTCTCAGAGATCACTTCCAGAAGACTTCGCCATTAGGCGAGAATATGAATTCACTGAAATTCAAGCGGTAAAATTGTAGAGTCTTCCGTGAAGACTTCCATGAAGTCTTCTACTACATTATATGTTAGAAGACATCACGAGAAATCTTCTGGAAGTCTTCTGAAACCCTAAATCAATTAACTAACCAAAAACACTTCCTTAAACATAAAATAAACATAGAAAGTGTTTAAAATCATCTTATTAGAGGATCACTAACACATATTCGTCAAATTCAAAAAAAAAGTTAAGAAGATAGATTTCAAAATCTACGCCTAAAACTACCTACAATACTATCACATATGTTACTAAACCCTAAACCATTGAATACCATGACTCATTCTACATTAAATCATCTAGGTTGAAAACAATTCAATTTTAGTTGATATAAATTTACATTATTTGCAAATGTTTGTGGTTACATGATTTCTATTTTTTCTCTATATAAATATTTTTTATGAATTTTATAAATTATTTTTAGGATTTATTGCTTGAGAAGACTTCTAGAGAAGTCTTCATGAGAATACGTACATGGAAGTCTTCTCAGAGAAGACTTTCGGAAGACTACTGGACGACTCACAAAAGACGTACGAAAGACTTCTTAGAGAAGACTTCTAGAGAAGTCTTCCGTAGGAGACTTACAAGGAAGTCTTCTCGCAGAAGACTTCTATAGAAGTCTTCTCACGCGAAAACGTTATTTGGGTAAAATAGAATACAGTTTTTTTGTTTGCTCACAAGGAGTTTATTGTATTTTCACTAGTCTTTTGGGTTACTTTTTGCATTTGATTGAATTTGGGGTACACTTTTGCATTTAAAATCAAGTTTTGAGTCATTTTTAGCAATTTTTCCCTAATTTTAATTCATCTGTTTATGTTAATATATGAATTAAATAATTTATTCATTTCTAATATTGATAAATCATATATGATATCACATTTTCATTGGAAAATGATTGAATTTTTTTTTAAATTATATATTTGATTGTTTCGCATTCATTTGACATATTTTTGAATATATATATATACAGCGAATGAGTAAGTTTGATTATATTATTAGGTTTAGATTAATTGGTTTTCTAAACTCTATGATTTATTGTATTCACTACTCATATAAATATATTAAAAATCGTTTTTATAATTATTTATGTAGTATCATATGTATTTGTATGTATATTATCAACTTATATAATGTAATATGTGATATTTAATTTATTTCTCTAAATAAATTTTGTTAATTTATCTATATTTAATATGTTTAATTGTTTGTTTGGAAACATAGATTAGATTATGCAATTCTAGGATTATTTTCTTTTTAAAAACTTTAATTCAATAAATAAAAAGAAAAACCATCAATCAATCAAATTATAACAATTAATTAAGGAGCTCTCTTATGAGCGACACCTCACCAGAAATCACTTAAGTGACTTCTCAATTAATATATAAGAGGATAATTCTAAATGACTTAATAGTTTCAAATGAATTACCTTATAATAAATGACTTACCATATAGTAATTTTAATTCATCTGTTTATATTGATATATGAATTAAGTACTTTTTATTGATTAATATAATTTTAAATGATTTACCATATCATTTTTATGTTTTAAAATAGAAAGAATATTTTATTCATTTCTAAAAGTGATAAATCATATATGATATCACATTGTCATTGGAAAATGATTGATTTTTTTTTAAATTATATATTTGACTATTTCGCATTCATTTGACATGTTTTTTGAATATATATATATCGAATGAGTGAGTTTGATTATATTATTAGGTTTAGATTAATTAGTTTTCTGAAATCTATGATTTATTGTTTTCAATACTCATATAAATATATTAAAAATTGTTTTTATCATTATTTATGTAGTACCATATGTATTTATATGTATATTATCAACTTATATAATGTAATATGTGATATTTAATTTATTTCTATAAGTAAATTTTGTTAATTTATCTATATTTAAGATGTTTAATTGGTTGTTTGGAAACATAGAATAAATTAGAAAATTCTAAGATTAGTTTTCTTTTGAAATTTTTAATTAACTAAATAAAAAGAAAAACCATCAAATAATTCTAGGATTTCTGCGACACGAGAAATCACTTAAATGATTTCTCAATTAATATATAAGAGGATTTTAATTCATCTGTTATATTAATATATGAATTAAATAACTTTTTCTTGATTAATATAATTTTAAATGATTTACCATATAATTTTATGTTTTAAAAATATAAAAAATATTCTATTCATTTTTAAAAGTGATAAATCATATATGATATCACATTGTCATTGAAAAAATGATTAGAATATTTTTAAATTATAATATTTGAATGTTTCGCATTCATTTGACATATTTTTTGAATATATATATATATGTATATATATATATATATAGCGAATGGGTGAGTTTGATTATATTATTAGGTTTAGATTAATTAGTCTTTTGAAATCTATGATTTATTGTATTCACTACTCATATAAATATATTAATTTTTTTTTTAATTTTTATGTAGTATCATATGTATTTATATGTATATTATCAATTTATATAATGTAATATGTGATATTTAATTTATTTCTATAAATAAATTTTGTTAATTTATCTATATTTAAGATGTTTAATTGTTTGTTTGGAAACATAGATTAGATTAGGCAATTCAAGGATTAGTTTCCTTTTAAAAACTTTAATTAAATAAATAAAAAAACCATCAACCAATCAAATTATAACAATTAATTGGAGAGCTCTCTTATGAGGACACGTCACCAGAAATCACTTAAGTGACTTCTCAATTAATATATAGGAGAATATCTGACTGTTTCGCATTCATTTGACATATATATATAGTGAATGGGTGAGTTGATTATATTATTAGGTTTAGATTAATTAGTTTTCTCCAATCTATGATTTATTGTATTCACTACTCATATAAATATGTTAAAAATCATATAATTATTTATGTAATATCATATGTATTGTATGTATATTATCAATATATATAATGTAATATGTGATATTTAATTTATTTCTATAAATAAATTTTGTTAATTTATCTATACTTAAGATGTTTAATTGTTTGTTTGAAAACATAGATTATATTAGACAATTCAATGATTACTTTCCTTTTAAAAACTTTAATTAAATAAATAAAAAGAAAAATCATCAACCAATCAAATTATAACAATCAATTGGAGAGCTCTCCTATGAGCGACACGTCAGCAGAAATCATTTAAGTGACTTCTCAATTAATATATAGGAGGATTTTGAAAAATGAAAATTTTACTTCTTCCGAGACTTGAACACTGCCACGAAAATATAACATGAGCGTTTTTAGTTTTTGTCACCACAAGACAGAAATATTTTTTTTCTTGTTGTTTAAATATTATATTATCTATACATATATATGTTTTAATTTATCAAATAAATATTTAATATTTTGTTTTTTAGCTTTTTCAAATAAATATATAATTGTTTATATTTTATATGAACTTTATGAATCCTTATTTTATAAATTTAATTAATTACTATTGCTGTAAGTATTTTATTTTATATTATTTATAAAATTAAATATACTTTAAATTTTAAATTTTTATTTTATATATGTAGAGCTAAATTTATAAGTTAAATTTGAATTTATATATTTCAGTTTTGAATATTATTACAATATATCTAAATTACTTGTTTGACTATATTTCAATTTTCAAATTACAATTTTTAAAAATATTATAATACATTTTATTTAATTGTATATGTTTATTTTAATGATACTAAAAGGTAAATATTTGAATTAATAGTAATTAATTTAAATTTGTAAATAAAGATTTGTAAAAATTATTAAAAATATAAATAATAATAGATTTATTTTATAAACTAAAATAATAAAATTGATAATTTATTTGATAAAAACTAAAATGATAAAAATTGATAAGATTTATTTGATAAAACTAATATACATATATATATCATTTAATTTTTATACGCTATTATAAGGATGTTAATTTAGTTTAGTAGTTAAGATGTTCACTTTTATGTTTCTTGTTAGAGTTCAAGTTTTAGAAGAAACAAATTTTTTATTTTTAGAATTATAAAAATAATGTCGTTTTGATAAATTAATAGTTGATTAACATCATTGATGGTATAATATATATATATATATATATATTGATGAATTAATAGTTGATTAACATCGTCGATCGATGGTATATATATATATATATATATATATATATATATATATATGATTTTGAGAGTTTATATAAGATTTTTTAAGTTTATGATGAAATCCAGGCTACTACACAATTTTGTGAAAGGAAAATGCACAGTGTGTAAAGTTCTTAAAATAAACTATTTTCCTCAAAAGATACAGAGATATCGTTACTGAAGAGTCTGAAGTGATGAATTTATAAACTATTAAACTGGATCTTGAACCATGTCGTTTGGTTAAACCGTTAGTAAACCAAACTCCAATACATATACGAATACTCGCGGACGTTGACTATTACAGAGATGGGGA
This sequence comes from Moricandia arvensis, assembly GCA_905132765.1. Classification (NCBI taxonomy): domain Eukaryota; kingdom Viridiplantae; phylum Streptophyta; class Magnoliopsida; order Brassicales; family Brassicaceae; genus Moricandia; species Moricandia arvensis. The sequence continues at coordinate 13,055 of CAJHQP010007475.1, read as the reverse complement.
GAGGCGCCATTTCCAAAGATTTAAACTTCTCACAGTCTCCTTCTCTTGCTTTGCTTCTCCCAGTCTCCATGGGAACTGCTACAGAAGCTTCTCAGCTGCGACAGAGCTCCGTAACTTCGAAGTTTCGATATGCAACCACTTGCAAAGCCAAAGACTCGACGCGGCTCGAGAGGTTCTTAACAAGGTTCCGTCTCCTCGTGTCAGTCTCTACACCAAGATGATCTCTGGGTACACGAGAAACAACAGATTGGTTGATGCATTGAAACTGTTCGACGCAATGCCTATGAGAGATGTTATCTCATGGAATTCGATGATTAGTGGATGCGTGGAGTGTGGGGATATGGATACTGCAGTGAAGCTGTTCGATGAAATGCCTGAGAGAAGCGTGGTGTCGTGGACAGCTATGTTGAATGGGTTTCTTAGGTTTGGTAAGATTGAGCAAGCTGAAGGGTTGTTTTATCAAATGCCTGTGAAAGATATTGCAGCGTGGAACGCGATGGTTCATGGGTATTTACGGTTTGGTAAAGTGGAAGAGGCCTTGGAGTTGTTTAAGCAAATGCCTCGGAAGAATGTGATTTCTTGGACGACAATGATCTGTGGGTTAGACCTGAATGAGAGGAGTGGGGAAGCTCTCGTTTTGTTCAAGAAGATGTTGAGTTGTTGTGTAAAAACGACTTTGAGTTCCAGGACATTCACTTGTGTAGTCACCGCTTGTGCAAATGCTCTAGCGTTTCAAATGGGTACACAAGTTCATGGTTTTATTATCAAGTTGGGGTTTTTATATGAGGAATATGTATCTGCTTCGCTTATAACGTTTTATGCAAACTGCAAAAGAACAGAGGATTCGAGGAAAGTGTTTGACGAGAAGGTTCATGACCAAGTTGCTGTGTGGACTGCTTTATTGTCAGGTTATAGTCTGAATAAAAAGCATGAAGATTCCATAAGTGTTTTCTCAGAGATGTTGAGAAACAATATCTTACCAAATCAATCAACATTTGCCAGTGGATTAAACTCTTGCTCTGCTTTGGGAACATTAGATTGGGGTAAGGAGATGCATGGCGTTGCACTGAAACTTGGTTTAGTAACTGATGCCTTTGTTGGTAATTCTCTCGTTGTCATGTACAGTGACTGTGGAAACGCAAACGATGCCGTTATGGTGTTACTGACATCTTAAAGAAGAGCATTGTATCGTGGAACTCAATTATTGTTGCTGCGCGCAGCATGGACGTGGTAAATGGGCCTTTGTGATATTCGGTCAAATGATTCGCTTGAACAAAGAGCCAGATGAGATCACTTTCACTGGCTTGCTCTCAGCTTGTAGCCACTGCGGGTTTCTACAGAAAGGAGAAAGATTTTCGATTACATGTCAAGAGGACCAAATCATATCCATAGAAAGATTCAACACTACACTTGTATGGTAGATATCTTGGGAAGAAGCGGGGAACTGAAAGAAGCAGAGGAGCTGATCGAGAGCATGCTTGTGAAACCTAATGAAATGGTTTGGTTGGCTTTACTCAGTGCTTGTAGGATGCATTCTGATGTAGACAGAGCCGAGAAAGCTGCTGCTGCCATTTTTAAGCTGGACTCAAATCAAGTGCGGCCTATGTCTTGTTGTCAAATATATATGCTTCTGCTGGTAGATGGTCGAATGTATCGAAATTGAGGATTAAGATGAAGCAGAAAGGGATAATGAAGAAACCTGGGAGCAGTTGGGTTGTGTTTAAAGGGGTAAAGCACGAGTTTTTCTCAGGTGATCGACCAGATAGCTTGAGAATATATGAGAAGTTGGAGTTTCTGAGAGAAAAGTTGAAGGAGCTTGGCTATGTTCCTGATCATAGATCTGCTTTACATGACGTTGAAGACGAACAGAAAGAAGAGATGTTGTGGTATCACAGTGAGAGGCTTGCTGTTGCGTTTGCATTGGTTAATACAGTTGAAGGAAGTACGGTCACAGTGATGAAGAATCTACGGGTTTGTGAAGATTGTCACGCAGTGATTAAACTGATCTCGAGAGTTGTGGGACGTGAGATTGTTTTAAGGGATCCAACTCGGTTTCATCATTTTAAGAATGGGGAGTGTTCTTGTGGGGATTATTGGTAGACAAGCGACCAGAGGAGGTTACAAACTTTAGTTCTCTGATGTGAGAAACTGTAGATATCACTAAGATATGGTTATGATGTCAAATCTACAGGTCTATTCGAAATCCAGTGAAGGAACACCCTGAGCTTCAATTAAAAGGATGCTGCATACTGCTTCCCGTGAACTCAACCCCTGGGTAACCGACCTTATAATCCAATCATTCTTCCACAGGTTGGTGGAGGAAACACAAGCAATATGTTTACCTGAGAGGCCATGAGACCGAGCACAGGCAAGAGTGTGGAAATAGCGCTGTAGAGAGAAGTCCAGATACTCTTTCACATGTTTGTTAAGCTGATAAAGAAAATGTTGTTAATGATGGATGCCATGAGACTGAGCAAAGTGACAACTTGTAGGCAGCGTTATAGAGGCATTGAGAAACAGCACGCGAATGAGGGTAAGAATTAAGCATGAACTGAACAGAATACTTTTTTTATGTCTCACTTTGTTTTAGGATCTTTCATAGTTTAGATTACTGACATCTTTTGCTGCAGATTACGTGAAACCATTGAAGAAGTAATGTAGTGACTTGGTGATATATGGCGTCAACTAAGTCAACAAATAGCACAACTAGCATGTAGAAAAATCTGAGAAACAACGAGGAAGCTGCTAGCCAGGACAACGTGAGGAGCTGATACTTTCTCCTCTGACATTTATCTTTCTATTCAGAATATGAATCACTAAGCTCCTTCAGACAATTGCTTCTTTTTTTTAATCTTTCTATTCAGGATACAAAATCACTAAGCTGCCTCTAAGTTTCCTACCCTCTCTATGGCTTCTCCATCTTCTTCTTCTTCCTCCTCTTCTCGCAATTGGCTATACGACGTCTTCCGAGCTTCAGTGGAGAAGATATCCGTAAAAACTTACTTAGCCACTTTCTGAATGAGCTGGAAAGGAAAATGACTGTTGTTTTCAAAGACAACGAGATGGAGAGAAGCCAGTCCATCTGGCCAGAGATTGTACAGGCGATTAGAGAATCGAGGATCGCTGTGGGTTTTCGCATCTTCAAGCTGGTGTCTGAATGAATTGTTGGAGATCATGAGGTGCAAGGAAGAGTTGGGCACGGTTTGGATCCTTCCCAGGTGAGGAAACAGAACGGAGACTTTGGGAAGATCTGTAAGAAGCCTTGCCAGAACAGAACAAAATAAGTGAAAAATCAATAGCAGAAAGCGATGACCGATGTAGCTAATATCCTCGGATTTCATTCTGAGAACTGGTAATAATTAAATCAATTTATTAAAATTTTCTTGTTTTATTATATATATACAGATTTTGAATGCAGTATTCTACTAGGCATAACTTCTTGTTTCATGTTTGCGCATTGGTCTTTCTTCTTGCTAGCGCTGGTGAAGCTAAGATGATTGAAGAAATCACCAATGATGTTTTGGGTAAACTGATGAATGTAACCCCATCAGAAGATTTTGGGAACTTTGTTGGCCTCGAAGATCATATAGAGAAGATGAGTCCATTATTGGATTTGGAATCCGAGGAAGTGAGGATGGTTGGGATATGGGGTCCTTCCGGAATTGGCATGACATCTATATAGTCAACTCTCACGTCAGTTCCAAGGTAGCATTTTCATAGACAGGAGTTTCTTATGTAAGAGTAAAGACATTTATAATAAAGCCAACAGTGACGACTATAACATGAAGTTGCACTTGCAAGAACAGTTTCTCTCTAAACTGTTAGGCAAAGAGGTAGATCACTTAGCTGCAGTGAGAGAGAGAGAGGCTAAAGCACCGCAGTTGTCGATCTGCTTTCGCGCAAAACTCTCCACCTGAAGGTTTTGAGAAGCTGGCAGTTGAAGTTGTACAACTTGCGGGTAATCTTCCCTTGGGTCTTAATGTTTTGGGTTCGTATCTGCGGGGCATGAGCAAACTTCAATGGATAAGCATGCTGTTGAGATTACAGGATCGTTTGGATGGAAATTAGAGTAAGTTATGAAGGGTTAGATGACGAAGATCAAGCCTTATTTCGTCACATTGCATATCTCTTCAATTTGAAGAAATTTGATATGACATCAAGCTGCTACGTACTAGCAGATAGCGGCTTTGAGAGTTTTAAAATTGGGCTTGGAAACCTAGTTGCAAGGTCTCTTGTTCATGTAAAGATTGAATATTGTGGAAATGCACCCTTTGCTACAACAACTGGGTAAGGAGATCGTCCGTAACCATATTAGACCTGGAAAACGAGAGTTCATTGTGGACTCTGATGACGTTTGCTATGTACTTGGAGACTCTGATGTAAGTTTTTTTCATAAATCTCACTCTATAAGATAAAACCATTTCTTGGTCAAAAAAAATCATTTCTTTTGACAAAAGATACGTAGTAGGAAGTTGTTAAGCTAATGATGGTCTCTTTCTTAACTTCAGTGTACCAGAAGGGTTTTAGGTATATCATTAAATATTGATGATATCATCGGCGAGGTGCATATAGATAAGTTTTTTCATAAAGATGGTCTCTTTCCTAACAATTTTCACGAATATAATATATGCTCAATGAAGAGGTTAGGTTGCACTTACCTAGCAGCTTCGACCATTTGCCGCCTAAACTCAAATTGTTATGTTGGGAAGGATATCCAATGAAAAGTTTGCCTTTTAAATTTTGTCCTGAATGACTCATCAAGCTCAAAATGAAGAATAGCAAGCTCGAAAAGTTTTGGGAAGGATCTTGGGTAAGTTTTGCATAGATTAAAATGGTTATTCTTTTACCCTTTAGGTGACAATCATGTCTCACTAACTTGTGCTTTGTGCTGTGTTTTTCTTTACTGAATACAGAACCTTACATGTCTCAAGGAGGTGAATTTGTGGGGATCTGAAAACCTAAAAGAGATCCCAGATCTTTCCAGGACCACCAATCTAGTGAAGCTTTATCTTAACTATCGTTTGACTTGGGTGAAGAATCCTTACTCTATGCAGAATTTTCAATAATCTAACAAAGGTGGAAACTCTTCCAACCCCCATTAACCACGAAACTACCAAAGGCCTCCACGTGGCAGAGTTCGCATGGATAACTTAAAATTTGAGAATCTATTGGAAGGAATACAGGTATGTCTTTCAGAAAATTCACATTACTTAACCTTTTTTACTAAGTACTTCCTAAAAGAATCATTGGTAGAATTTGTTAAGTGTTTAAGTTTGTTCAGGAGCTTAAACTATTTTCCGTGTATACTATTATGATTATTTATATATGTTTATTTATGTAGAGCAAATTACTATCGGTTGGGGAAGTGTTTAGTGTGAGAAATGTGCATATATAAAACTTAGGAAAGTGAATATCAACGGACCAATCTTTGTTTAATAGATAGAGGGAGTAGACTTCTTTTAACATCTCTAAGTTGTTTTTGGTTTAGCCGCTTATGTGAATGGGAACGACGCTGCCTGCCTCTTTGACGGTGTTGTTTCTCTCAGATATCCCAAATATGGTGGAGCTTCCTTTCTCTATTCAGAATCTCAATAACCTAACGGACATGAAGATTGTAATATGCATAGATCTGGAGATTCGTCCAACCGGAATCAACCTTGTATCTCTGGAACGTCTCAATCTCAATGGATGCTTGCGCTTGAAGACATTTCACATCTCATCCCTTTATCTAGAAGAAATAGCAATAGAAGAGGTCCCTCCGTGGACTGAGAACTTCTCTAAGCTCAAATATCTACTCATGCAAGGATGCACTAAGTTAGAGTACGTATACCTAAACGTTTCTAAACTGAAAGATCTCGAGTTGGTCAACTTTTCGCACTGTGGGGCATTGACTGGTGCTGATTTGAACGGTTATCCAAGTGGTAGAGCATTGTAAGGAGAGATTATTGACCCGGAGTTACAAGCCTCCTCTTCTATTCCAGACAATGATGTCCCTAAAGTCGAGTTCAGTTTCATCAACTGCTTCAAGTTGGATGAAGAAGCTGTTCTTCAACAACTCTCTTACGAGAAACTCATCTTGTCCCGTGAAGAAATACCGTTATACTTCACTCACCTAACTACGAGAACCGCTATGGCCTTTCCTCTTGTTCATACCCCTTACTCTCTACCATTCTTCAGGTTTAAGGTTTGCACTGTGGCTGTTTTCAACTCTAAGCCCACCTCTGGTACCATTGGAGTCTTTACAAAGGTAAATTGTCAATTCAAAAGCTGACTCGGAAGTCACTATGATTCCCCATATGAATACGACTACTTCTCTGTATATCAGAACGGTAGTTATCTTCTTTTACTAGACTGTGTTGTCCCTCTGAGGAAAGACAATGCTACTCGGCCTGAAGTGGACTACGATTACGTGAATATACAGTTTCATATGAGTAGTAGTAACTTCAAATTAAAAGAATGGGGTACACGACTCTGAAAGGATTGTTCATCAGAGGAAAACCGACTTGCTAATACAAACACTATTCCACAAATATGTGAAGCCGATGAAGACTATGTGGTTAATGCATTTGATAATATGAGACTGAACGTGGTGAAGAGTGAGAAACAACCGTAGAGATAGAGGGAAGAAGGAAGTGAATACGGTAAGCATTAAGAATGAACTAGACCATACTTGTCAGGATCTGTTAGATTATAGATCACTCAATGTTATTATTTTTCTTTTTTTTTTCTGCAGACTAAGTGAAGAATCTTTAATTCTTTGATTGTGAATCTTTGGGAAGCTCCCATGGCTATGAAACGAGTCATCTTGCCGGTTCTAATGGAGGACATGCAGAGATTCTTCACTGCCACCTTAGTTGGACAGACGTTCTGGGGTAAATAAAAAATGTCATAAACCATCTAAATAAGAACCTAAAGATTGTGGCACTGACCAAAGAGCTGGTTCACCGGTGATTTCATACGCTGCCCTTTGTTTTCTATTTTTGATCAAATTATGTTTTAGTCTATGAATATTGATCTACGATTTAGTTAGACTAAGCATTTATCAAGTGTTTGCTGCTCTGTTTATTTATAGTTGCTGTAATCTTATGTGAAATAATATGTTTCCCCCTCTCCTTTTGACTTCATTTGTTGAAACGTTTTGTTTGTATGTTTTGTTCCTACAAGAGACTTAAAATATTAACCTGATGTTCTTAGTTCTATGTTCTGAATCTGGTGTTAAAATTTAACTGATTTGGTTGGAAGTAGTGAGTCTGTTTCTGCTTGTGTCTCTTTTCCTGAGGCTCTTCTAGTTTTAGTAATGAGTCCCTTCAGTATCCAAAGACAACTTAGTTACCCGTTTGCTGTGTACTTGGACGATTAAATTTACTATTTCAGACAAATCAGTTACTTGAGCAATTAAATCAGGTAACAGATTATTGGTATAGTCACCAACTCACCAATCACCATCCTTTCTTTAACCATGCAAGATATGATGATATATATGGCTTAGTTGTCATTGCCGGTCATACATTTTTTATGCATGGTTACTAAAGTAGTGAAATTGAATCTCAATTAGTTTCATTTATGAGTCATTTACTTAATGGGTCACATTTTAATTTATTCTTGCATTATTTAGAGGCACTTCTCATTTGGAAGGCACTATCACAATATACGAGACATTGTGGATTCTTTTATTTTAATGAAACAAAACTGGAAATTGATTTGGTTGGAGGAATCGAAGATTGTAAGTGGTCATCGGTTATAATTTGCTTTAGGCATTTATTATGTTAGGTTTATAAATAATTGGATTTGCCTAATGACCACAAGATAGTAAAGTAAAATGTTTCATCTAACGATCTATCCTATTAATTTAGAGTCCTATTTTTATTTACTTATAAATATTGTTATTAAGTTTTGGACCTATTCATGTCTCACTAGAACATATATATATATCCAACTAAGATAAAATATCTTTTTTGAAATCCCCTTAGTTTACTTTCATATTACAAATTGACATTCCTATTTTTATGGCTAACAACATTAATTAGTTTCACTCTAATTACTATACATTCGTAATGTTTTCAGCATTTATTTGCATTTAAAACTATCCACATTTGATTGTATTTAATTGTTTCTCATTTATTCGATCATTTAAAACTTGCCAAAACCTAATAGAATTGATGTATTTAATTGTGGTGCGTCAGAAATATACGGCAACATCGCTTCGATTTTGAATATTAATATGAATTTATGAATGGTAAATTATAGTTATACAACTATATATTTTTTATAATATAACTACCCCTTAATATTTCATAGCAAATAAAAATATATAATTGCTATAATACGTGATTTTAACAATGCTCAAAAATCACTAGGCGATAATTAGGCGTTTTATAGAACACTAACGATTAGGCAGATTATTCGAAGCCTAGGAGAAGCATAGACGTTAACGACTTATTGGTTTATTTTATATATATATGACATTATATAAAATAATTTATTTTTAAATGGAAATGGTTGATTTTGTATATTTTAAATAGAAATATTATATTCATTTGTATTTCAACTAAAAATAAGATATTAAAATATTATTCTAATTATATTATGTAAAATTAAATATAGTTTCTAAGAAATGATCCAAATCAAAAACTAAAATAACAAAACTCAAACCAAACCTCAATTTATAGACAACCAAATTATTAATATAGTTTATTAACCGAGAAAAAAAATCTACAATCGAACTAGTCCAAACAGAAAATTAATAAATACAATTTCTACGTGAACCGCAATTTATAAAGTATCATCAATCATAGAATTATAATTTAAAAACATAAATTATAAATAATCTCGCGCAACCGCGCGGGTCAGAATCTAATTCACATTAAAACCTCCATTTTAAAAGTGTCGACAATGACATGAACTAAATGCTTGTGTTCGTTGTAGAAAGACCAACTTGTTTCTTAGGAGAAAAAATTTGTATCCAAAACCTGTTTTGAGATATTGAAAGTTATAATTACGTGGTTTTAAGTTTTTATATGGTTATAACTTTGAGTAAATTTTGTAAATTAATGGTGTTCGTTGCGTGTGGATGGTATCGTGTCCACATATACAAGGGATGGTAGTTGATTTTTTGGATATTAAAATTGAGCCAGGGTCCACGAATATTTCAGAGGTACTTCCATATTTTGATTTATCGTGTCCACATACACAATGGATAGAGTATAGCGTGTGGATATGGATGGTATCATGTCCACATATACAAGAAATCCTACTTCCAAGTATGTGGATGAAGAAATTGAGCAGGTGTCCACAGATATATTGGTAAGCAAACAAGAAAGAACATAACAGTATCATTAATATATTATATAGGGATCATAATCGGTTTCAAAGGCGAGGTTAACCAAACCATGCTTCATCAACGCTTGTTGTTTGAGAAAAACAGTAAAGCAGCATAAGTTCAAGATTCATATAAGCACGTGAATGTTGTTTATCATTTTGATCGATGCTCACAAGATAAATCATTTAGAGAAAGATTCACTCTTTGTTCACAAATTGTTAGCTAATTAAACACTATATTTAGAAACTAAAACAAAATCAAGACCAAGACAATAATCAACCGATCAAAGGCTTAAGCTTTTGAGACACACAAGAGAGAAACTATAAGCCCAAAAATACAAACAGGTTATAAAACGTGAAATCAAGAACAAGATCGAGCAAATTAGAGACCTTGGAAAGTGGATTGATTCCGGTGAAACTTCTCACATCTATTATGGGCGCATGCAAGCTCTGTTTAAGACATGGTCATTACCTCGGCTTTGTTTCGCGAGGGGAACACAATGGTGGTTTCAGATTTTTGATACATTAACAAGTTGAGAGATCGAGTCGAAAATCTATTCAAAAGTAAAGAAAAAGATGATAACTTTCTATGGTTTGAGTTAAGAGAGAGGTATAGTCAGGATATATCACATGTTTTCAATTTTCCATGATTAATCTTTTTCTTGTAGCCACTTAATCAAAAGTAGTTAGAGGGTAAAACAAACAACTATCAAAATGTATACTTCTAGCATAAAGTGACTCTTTGTGTAATTCAAAATTTAAAATGTGGTTTCAATGTATTTTTTTCTTCATTTATATCTATTTACATGCATGATAACCTCATTACTTTGTTTTCTATGTTTGAATTTGATGTATTCACTATTCCAGATGCACATAAATGGTTATATTGAAATTTCTTATGGTTCCAACTCAAAACTGGAATTACCTTAAAAATTTATATACTACTCAAGGTCTTGTCATTGCGTTGAAGGCCTCAACAAAGTCTATTGTCGTCTGACTTGACTCAAGAGTAATGTTGGCATGTTGTTGATATTGTCGACGTGGAGCAGGTACAACATTCTTAGGTAGCTATGAGATATACATACTCCAGAAAGAGTACATGTTTTGCCATTAAGGAAAAGGACTTTGCAAGTATTGAGCTGGAGGCTAGTTTTGATTGTTCTGGTGTTCATTATTGTTGTAGTGTCCTATGTACTTGTTTCCATTGTTGGAGGCCACCATGAGTGTTGTTGTATGAAAAGTAGTTTGAATGTTGTGGTTGTTCTCGAATCATGTGTCGCATGCATCTCTACAACGTGAGAAAAAGAACGAAGATCAGATGAAGAAGGAGAAGTGAAAGTTAATTTGTGAACTATTTCACCTGAATTATTTATAATATGGTTTCATGTTTTTGGAACACATGCGGGTTTAGAGCAACAATGACCAATTTCAAGAGAGCTTTGGTGCTGATAATTGATTTTCCATGTGGATGACTAGGCCTTATAGACTGGAGCTACCTAACATGGTTTAAAAGCTTCACTATAGTAGGACTGCACAAGTTTTTGACTTGTAACCTCCTATCATTCAGAAAAAATAACAAAATGATAATAGTTCTAATTGAATGTCTTTGTTACATACTTATAAATAATGACTGAAGATATTTTTGTTTCTTTTTCACTTACGTTTTTAGTAACAATAACTTTCATTCAGTGTTTGATAATTGTTACTTTCTACACACGTTTCTTTCATTCTCCACTAAATTATGTTTTCTTCAAATCGTGTTTCTGTATTGCAAACCATTTTTTTATGGCTTCTCCTAATTCTTTCTCATCCACTTTCTGAAGGAGCTTGACCAGAAGTTGATCATACTTTCTTTTCTTCAAATCGTGTTTCTGTATTGGCAAACCGTTTTTTTATGGCTTCTCCTAATTCTTTCTCATCCACTTTCTGAAAGAGCTTGACCAAATTTGATCATACCTTTCAAAGATAATTAGATCGAGAGAAGCCACTCGCTCCATCCAGATCTTAAACAGTCGATTAGGACTTCAAGGATAGCTATAGTTGTCTTTTCTGAAAAGTACCCTTTCAGTTGCGGCCATAATGAGTTGTTGGAGATCGTAAAAGATTGAGTTAAAGAATCCTAATTTTGTGTTGATAAATAGTTACTATGAATAGAAATATTTTAGCAAAAAATAAAACTATGCATAGACAAATGAAAAAAAATTAAAATAAAAAAGACAACAGGAAAGAATAGTTAATATGATAAAGATCTATGTTCAAGTATTTCCGCATTTAGATAGGGTTAAATGCTCGTTCAAAAAAAGAGATTAATGTTAAAATAAAAAAGTAGTTATTAGTACTATCAAACTCTAAGTGACCATATATATATATATATATAATATATATATATATATATATATATTTATGTGGAAATAAAAACATATCAAACTGCATTTTATGTTCTATTTTTTTCATCTTAGTTATTGTCAAACATGTTTGAGTCTATATACCACTAAAATTTAAATATTATTGAATTTCATAATTTTTTGAAGTATTGTAGTTGTACGTATTTTTTTATTCAAATATAACTTTATGATTATTGCATTATATACTAATTAAGAAACCTAAACACTGTTATACTACTTATCTTTACACAAATAGCATAGTTACAACATATAAATATAGTCGTATAGTTTATAATATAACACTCAAATTAGAGTTATGATCCACATGTATAAAGTATTAGATCTGTATAAGTTTAAAATCAAATAATTCTAAATTACATTAATCATCTATATACAATCTGTTAAACTGAAAAAACTCACCAACTTTTTTCATACTTGCACAATCTTGTTTTATGTGGAAAATATCTCTGATGTTTTTTTTATTATTCTTTGAAAATCGCAGACGATAAAGAGGTTTCGAAAATCACAAAAAAATTGCATTGGTAAATTTAGTTTTAAGTTTATTGAATTTTAAAAAATATGTTTAACATATGTACAATTTATGTTTCTCATTTTCTGGATACCAGTGATTGAAGATTGTAACCTTCATTACTCGTGTTTTGAGTAAAATATATATCGTTTATATACTTTTTACCTTTTTAGAGAACTTAGAAGAGTTGAATCCAAATAAAAAATATTGGATAACATGTGTACAATTATATGCAAAAATATTACTGTGCATCATGGTTTAACACACAATATGATTTTGGGTTGATGCATAGTACACGTCTAAATCTTAATATTTTGATCCATACCATATTGAACGGTTAAAATATTTTTGTTTCATGGGTCTGAAGAGAGAAGAAAGAGTCATAATAAATTGATTGATATTTACAATCTTTACTTAACGAAAGAACTTGGATTGTGATAAAAAAAAAACTTTGTCCTAATCGAGGAAGAACTAGATGATTCACAACGATAATATCACCCCAAACATAATTTAGTTTATAATATTGACTACGATAAATGGTCAATATATGGAAGGTTAGCTTTAAAAATATATAGATATCTAACAAAATGAAACATAAATAATCTAATAGACTTTGTTTTTATAGTTACAAGAAAATCAATCAACGAAAATGGTGTACCAACCATTGCTAATTTAAATATATAAACAAAGATTATATTTTTAATATATATTTACACTTTGCCAATATAATACCTTTAGTGGTTTCCAACTTAATTGTGTTTTATAAATTTTTGGTAACATATAAATATAAATATTGAAAAGACCATACAAATATTTCTGGGAGA
>CAJHQP010007474.1:0-32093 GCA_905132765.1 Moricandia arvensis | reverse complement strand
AAAACAGAAATTATTGAATCCTCGATACGATAAGGCAGGTCACTGCTCGTAGATGCCGATCCACAAGATCCTTCGCCTCTTTTCTCATTTTTCAGCGCCACGTCAAAGTTTGGCGGCCGACAAAAATATTTCGAAATTTTTGAAAGATTTTTAACCCCCAAAATTAAAAAAAAGAAGAACGAAGAAAGACGAAGAAGAAAGAGAAGTAAGAAAGTACCTCCCCTAGATCTTCTCTTCCCCCCACACACTCTCTTCTCTCATCAAGAGAAAGTAACTACTTCGAAGCTCACAACATGTCCACCGGAAGAACTGGAATCACAGGTACTCGAATCTACCTTCATTTATGGGTTAAATTAGGGCTCCTAATTAGAATTCTAAGCTTAGTGCGATCATGGTGAGGATCCAGAAAAGTAGAATCCTTTTACGGCTAAGCTTCGTGAATCCGCATCCTCGTCTTCTCAGAATCTCTCTCATAATCCTTCATCAATCTGACGTCGAATTCGATTTGCGCAACATCAAGGTCTTTACACACATCCTCGAATCAGATTCGGTCACTATCGGTTTCCCTGTCTCGTCCTTTCTTGAAATCCACAAGTAACGCTGGTCCTGGAGGCTTTGTTCTTCCTCGAGAGTCCGTCACCATACTGATTGATTAACTGGGGTTGTCACCGTGATTGGAAGGCTTGTCTGGAGCTAGTCCTCGCGGCCCGTGTCTTTGTGTGGATAGTCAAGGCCTATTCATTTGCATAATCTGAGTTGATGAGAATCATCAGCGTTGTTGTTCCTTCAATACTGATGAATGATGAGAGGCAAGCGAAATCTGGCTTATGAATTTGATGTGTTTGAAGTTGGCTAACGAAGCTTTCAGGATGCATGGCAAGAAAGTGGTGATGAATCTGATGGAGAAGAAGAGGATGAAGGAGGAAGAAGAGAGTGATGATGGTGATAGGCCCAAGTAGAGGAGAAGAATGGGCGATGGGTGTGAAGCTTTTCAGGAAGCTAAAGAGGATTTTACACGTGGGGACTTTTCCCGGGAAGCCATGTGGGTGTTTTGTTGTTGAGCTGTCATTGTTGAGGAATGACACGAACGAGTTGCTTCCGGGTGGCTGGCTTGTGTTTCTTAACTGATCAGTTTGTTCACGAAGAGGTTGACTGATGACAAGATACCAAGCGCGGTTATGAGCTTGAGCAACATCATCAGCTCTGGGAACATAGACAAGACACTTCGTTACTCTCAAGACGGAACCAAGGTCGAGCGCCAGACTGTTCAGAATTTCTTAGTTGATGTGTTTGCCAATCATTTTCTGATTTTAGTTTAATGAATAATAAAATACGATTTAACCTTCATCTTCAACTTCTTGCCTGCATTTTTCAGATCTCAAATATCTTATTTTTCATAGTTTTTACAATAGATTCTTGTGAATTTCACCTAAATATAGTAGATTCATGAGATAAACATTGATTTAGCTTTTCACGTTTTTTCATGACAAAAAAAAGCTCTTCACGTTTTCAACTTTTTGAAAGTTTTTTTTCATTTCAGCGCCTAAAACCACCGATTACCTCCTCATCACCACGACACTCTTCTGATCACCATTTAATCGGGCGATTAAACGGCCAGACGGGCGCGTTTTTGAACAGGGGTTGGGTTGTTCACCATCTCAAACTTGAATAATGAAATGACATTTTGATGTCAAAAGAAAAGTTGTGGATTACAAAGTCTAATTGGAACCTTTTTGTTCTCTCGGCCTCCTTTATAAAGAAACCCTAGAGAAACGGATGTCCTCGTCCCCCAATTGGTGCTCATTGCCGACGTTGGAAGTCCTTTCTACTCTCTAATCTCGTTTACCTTTTTTCCCTCAACAATTCTCGCTCTCCTCGATGATATGCAATATGGAGCTGAGGTGATTCAGGTGAAGCGAGCGTCTTGGGATGGGTCAGCTTTTAGTGTTCAAGTGTCGGTGTCCGATGAGATTTTTCTCCTTGGTCTCGTTGGTCTCAACCTCAAGGTGGTGGCACGTGGTAGAGTCTGGTGTCACTTTACTTGCAGATATAGAACCTAGACTCGATTGTGGCTTGTAGCTCATATGCGGAAGTAGAGGAGCATGTATGGTGTGTTAGGAGCTGTCATAGTCAGTGAGTGGTTGATGTAGCATCATGATAGCTTCACAAGTAAGCTTTCTTTCTTTACATAAGTTATTTTTCCTATTTTCTTTGGTGTTTTAGTTTTCCTTTTACTATTAGGGAAGTTGTCTCGTGACCGACCCCTAGGCTTATATAAAGCCATTAAGGTGTTGTTTTTCAGACACATATTTTGAAAGTTATTAATCAAGAGATTTCTCTTAAACCTTGCATTTATTTAGTTTTATTCATCAATTCAAGAGTCGTGTCTTGACTTTGATTTAATTCATCAACCCAAGATGTCGGTTCTCTAGTGTGGTTATTTGAAACCTTAGATTTAAGTTGAGTTACCATTTATACGCTGCGTCAGGTTGGCGTCAGAGCTTTGATATGCTCCTTGTTGTTTCTACTCATTCCCGATGGTTTAAAACACGCCAAGCATCTGCTCGGACCGAAGCTGAAGCGATTAGTGAGGTAATCTCTTATCTCCAAGCTCAGATGCTCAAGCTCAGATGCGCACGATTACCGCCACCCTCTAGACACTCGCAATTCGAGAGCACGTTGATGATAAAGCTGAAGATTTAGATGAAGAAAAAGAAGATGCAAACCCGTTTGATGCTGACACAAATCCTTTTGCTCCCTTGTGCCACAACCATGCCTTAGCACAAAACAACGTGTAAGTAGCAGCCATGGATGTTCAATGGGCAGGTGGTCTTAAGTCTGAAATTCTAGAATTTCATGTTTCTTCGATAGCCGAAGAATTTTTTGAGTGGATTTTCACCGTGGAAGAGATTCTCTAATTCAAACGTGTACCCCTTGATCGTTGTGTTCCTATTATTGCAATGCGTTTCCTAAACAGAGCAACCGCAAGGTGGGATCAACTCAAAGCTATCCACACACGTTTAGGCAAACCAAAAGTAGTAACATGGGATAAGCTGAAGTCAAAATTGAAGAAGACATTCTTACCTTATAATTATGATCAGATGTCTACAAAATACAAGTCAAGGACCGCGTTCTATTTCTGATTATTCGACATAATTTTTCTTGCTCCTCACTCGTGTTGATATATAAGATTTTGAATGTCAACTCGTAGCTAGTTTACTGCAGGACTTCAACAACAAAGTCAACATACGGTTAACTTGTTCAATCCATTGACATTGTCTGAAGCTCATCAACAAGCAATAACTATTGAATTACAGACCAAAACCAGTTGCGCATCATGGACGACCTCTCATCCAAGTTCACTTCGATGCTTTTCATGCTGAGAAATTGGACATTGGCAATCAAACATTCCCACGTGAAATTGATGAGGTCTTCTTCTTGAAATTGCAGGTAATGATGTGGAAGCCGTGTACGACGAAGAAGTTGCCGACGGTTTAAAAGAAACAAATTCTTCACATCCGACAACGGAACAACCTTGATGGTCTGACATGTTTATCTAGCTCCTCGTGGCATTAATGAGAATCCTCAACGTCACAATCTGTTTCATTCTAACTGTAATACTGGAGAAAAGGTTTGAAAATTCATTATTGACTCAGGAAGTAGTGAAAACATTGTGGCTGAAGATATCGTGAATAAACTTAGAATGGCTGCATTGGCTGGATAAAAAAGACAGATTTACAAATCACTCGTCGCACATTGATCTCATTCCCTGTTGGAGATTCTTATAAAGATCATATTCACTATGACGTCACTCCCATGGATGCTTGCCATATACTTCTGGGTCGCTCGTGGATATTTGATCGTTGTATTCCACATGACAGCTTTCACAACACTTACAAATTTTCTTTCAACAACCGCAACTTCACTTCCCAGCCATCTTTACCGTAGAAACAAAGTCTCCCATCCTCTCATGTATTGATTTTTCAACGTAAACCATTTGAAATAAAACTCAGGGAGGAGGGCCTTGTGTTAAGTCTTATCAACTCACACTCTTCGCCAGTATCTTCGTCAATTCCCCCTGAATTTTCCACTCTTCTTGGAGAATTCAAAGATCTCTTTTCCAATGACTTACCCCCTGGCCTCCCACCTCTCTACAATATTCAACATCACATTGACTAGTTCTAAATAGAAGTACTTCCCATTGTTTTATTTCGTGAAGTGTATCGTCTACATGGCTTGTCGACATCCATAGTTTCTTATCATGACTCACGCCTTTTGGGCCATTTTTGGCGTTCCTTATGGAAAATGTTGGGAACTAGTCTTGACATGAGTTCAGCTTATCATCCTTAGACGGACGGTCAAACTCAAGTTACTAATCAGTTTTTAAGAAATATAATTTGTTGCTTAGTTGGAGAGTCTATCAAATTGTGGGATTCAATGCTCCCTCAGGCCGAGCTTGCTCATAATCATGTGCCCAACCGTAGCTTTGGGTTTAGTCCGTTCCACATAATTTATGGTATTGAGCCTCGTGGACCACTGGACCTAGCTACTCTTCCTAATTGCGTACGACTTCATGGTGGAGCTAATGATTTTATCGATGACATCATTAAGGTGCATGGACAGGTTGTATAAATTTAGAAGCTTCATCTTCCAAGTATAAAACTGCAGCGGATGTTCATCGCATGCGTTGTCTTTGAAGTTGGCGATCTTGTGTAGACATTTTTAACTAAGGATATGATGCCAGATCATGCCTACAACAAGCTTAAGGCCAAGAAGATCGATCCTCTTCAGGTTCTTGAACGCATTAATGACAATGCCTACCATCTCTAGTTACCGACTAACCTTATTACATCTGATTTATTTAATGTGAAGTACCTATCACGTTTTGTTCCTCCTGATCCTGTCCACGATTCAAATCTTTCTCACCCCGGATGATTTGATGTAGCATCATGATAGCTTCACACTAGCTGATGAATTTACTTTTCTTTACTTAACTTATTATCCTATTTTCTTTGGTGTTTTAGTTTTCCTTTTACTATAAGGGAAGTTGTCTCGTGACCGACCCCTAGGCTTATATAAAGCCATTAAGTTGATGTTTTTAAGACTTAGATTTTGAAATTTATTAATCAAGAGATTTATCTTAAGCCTTGCATTGATTCAATTTAATTCATCAATTCGAGAACCTTGTGTTGATTTTGATTCAATTCATCAATATAAGAAGTCAGTTCTCCAGTGTGGTTCTTTGAATCCATAGATTTCAGCTGGGTTACCGTTTATACGATGCGCCAATGGTTCTACGATGTAGCTCTCCCAGGTAAACTTCGAAGGTTATCTCCCAAAGATATACATGAGCAAACAAAGAGGACATGTGTTTACCGAAATGGCTTTCTATGTTACGGGTGCTGAACATTTCTAACTTCGTATAGAATATTCTATGGTTCGGTTTAAGGAGGGAAAGGAGGTACTTGACTTTGCTCAAATGGTGCTGTGAGATTGACATGAAGACAATTTGCAAGAGAAGTTGTGCCTCCGATTCTTGGAAGCGGATCGTAATGAGTCTCAAGCTCTTCCGCTTGGTCTACGGGAGATGTTGTGAGGCTTGTTTCTTAAACACGTTTAGTGGCATCGCATTTGCAGTACAAACTTAGTGAAAAATCTGGTAGAGAAGCTACTTCTTCTTTTATGAAAGGGTTCGTCTAAACTGTGGATGGAGCTATCACCTCATCCCGACTTTCACAATTTCAAAACCGTTGTTCATAGCTTTCAGTCTTCCTAGATGGGATTATGCGCCTTAAGGCCGTGTTGAAACTGTGTGCGTTTTAACCGTTCGATCATTAGTACCAGGATATTAAGTGCTTAATTAAAACTCTGATTATAGGATTCTCGTAAGTTATGTTCATGTTTTGTTATCTGTTTTTTTAGTCGTAGAATTATATGGTTTACGAGACAGTTCAATCAGAATCTTGGGATGAATTTGTTCTTGCAGTGGTGAAAAATACAATATCATTTTGATTGGGTAGCATAAGATCCTACTAAGCTTTCATATGTGATACTAGATCTCTATATTGTCTGTAAGGTTAACATTTTTATGAGGTTGTAATCTTGTTACCATAAATTAGTTAATGGAACTTGATGTTTGAGCAAAACAAATAGTTGGGATTTTTTGCTAAATGGTAAATGTCCTTACTAAGTAATGTAGATTTAATACAAGATTAATTGGACCACATTTCGCTTAATAGCAGTTTTAATCCTAAGAGCCCCTCCAAAAGTTGAAAAGACCTTTAAATCAAAGGATTAAGTTCATTCTTTTCAACAATGGCAAATCCTGAATTTAAGAGATTACTAGATCAATAGACAACAATTTTTTTCTCCTTAGCCAAAGCACTTCTTATTCCACAGAGTGAGACTCGAAAGAAGAAGGGAATGGCCCAGAGAAAGTTCAGCTGAACACTCACCTGAAAGTAGCTCTAAGGAGAATCAACGGAGGAGGGTGGCAATCTTGCTCCATAGCATAAAAGAGGAGGACGCCGACCAAACAACCCATAGCCAACACGACAAAGAGACTCAATGCAACCAGAGAGACTCAGCTTAAGTTGTGATAGGCTTTGTTGTCATGATTCAAATTTAATCAAAACTAGGTGTTTTCATGCACCAAGTGAAGAAATAAGAGCTTTAAAATTTAATTTATATTTAAAATAACTTTTATAGTTTATAAATTTTATTATTTGCTTATAATACTTAATTTTAAATTTTCATTTAATTATATGTAAAATTAAATAAATGAAATAATTTTATTTAATAATACATATGTATATATTTAAAAATATAATCTTGGAAATAATTTTACCTATTTATTTTGGTTAAAATATATTAAATTAAATTCTATAAATGAAGAGAATTTTTTTTGAGGTATATTATTTTTAAAAAGGAAAACTAAATAGTATTTCTAAAATTTATAGATATTAAAAAGAAACTAACATAATTAGGATTAGAAATATTTTTTTTAAACTGCATAAAATTTTGAAGAATTTTTTTAGTCATAAAAATTATATAATTATAAAAATAGAATTAATTTCAAAAATTGTAAATTATAATTATTATATTTCTATTTTTATTATTCATTGTTATATTAATGATGATTTATTAGTTATTACCATATTCTAATAAAACTCCCAAAATATAAATCAAATTTAAATGCATATGTTTATGTCACAAATAACTTCAAGTCATGTCATCATTGATGTCATCATTTTTCTTTCAAAATTAATGTGGTGATGTCACATGGCAAATCATTTTTCAAATAATGTCTACGAGATTTTTCTTCTTTCCGTTGAACTGACTCGAGGGAGTTTTGAGTACTTTTTTGAAGTAAGCATGTAAAATATCAAGAAATCTCAGAATACATTGCTACAAAAGCGACGCTTGAATCTTTCCAAAGTATTATGTTTCAGAAGATGATCTAGCAGTGAGGAATACAACTTTCCATTTTACTTTGTTTACATATTTGTCAGCGGCTTTGTATTGTGAGTGATCCAGAGAGATAAACTTTGTTTCTTCAAACGTTTTTTGGAAGAGCTACATCAGTGAGAGATGCAGATCCGATCTGATTTGCTTCCTTTTCCACGAGCATTCTGGGATTTCTCCATAAATTTTGGAGAGAGAAAGTTTTATTTTTACAGAAGACATTTCAGAAAACGTTTTTGGTTGAACTCTTGTCGCGGTGAGATCCCTCATGTTCGATAACGAGATGATTTGTACGGGGTTTTGCTAGATTTGATTGTTTCCATTTCTTCTAGTGATATACAATCTTGTTAGCGAGCTAAAATATTTTCCGACAATAAGAAATTCACATGTTTTGACAAATATTTTGTGAGCTTGTCTTCTGGAGAAGAGCAGTGACCAGTTTTTTTATTTCATCGAGCGTTGCGGCATTTGCGTTGGTCATATGAGCAGTTGCTTCTGGTGTTGTTTCACCAATATTATTGTCGCCTTAGACAGCGTCAAGGCGATTTGTGTGTTTGTCTTTCGTACTCTTAGACATCTTTTCAATCAAGCATTTTCCATTAAGAATAATCCACCCCCCGCTCTCTTTGTAGCCCCAAATTATAGGAACATAAATTCACTGTCAAAATTTATAGTGAATAAAGAAATACTTTACGGGGGGTCCTGATTTTTGCAAAGACAACGATAAGTAATCAAAAACATGCAGAAACAATATAAGATAATACAAAAAACAAACTTAAAAATAAGAGATTTTTATTTCGAGTTTGCATATGAGCATTCCAGAGACAAAATCATACATGATGTTTGTCTGGAAGTGAGATTACAACAGAAATATAATAACAATGGCAGTAAAACCTATATTGTTCCTAGAGTAACCTCCTATGTCAAGAAAACCTATAAGAGTGGCATCTCATTTAGCACAAGACAAAAATAAAGCCTAAGGTTTCTAATTGCAGAAAGTTTTCGATAGCTAAGTTTCTTATTCCTTTCTTCTCTGTCCCAGCCTTGTTTATACACTCCTTCAGGTCGGCCGTGTTGCCATTCTTCTGTAGATCCATATTTTCCATTTCCTCTGATCTTTCTTTATTTGTTAAGATTTAAGCTTATCCTTTTCAGAAATCTTCCATTACCATGTCTTTTTCCTTATTTTCTCCTACCAAAGTAAACCGTCATTGAGAATGTGGTACTTTACATTTGAAGTATTAAGTGGCCTGTATCGTGTTTTGGGCTGTTTTTTGTGCAGTTTGTCTACAAAAAAATGAAAATCAGTTTTTTTGGAAACCCATTGGTGACAAGTTAAACGTTTCTGACTCGGCCTTTGGCTTAATTCTATGAAAAACAAAGTATTACTTGTTTTCTCCGCAAAATCTCAGCGTCAACTCCGATTACGACGAAACGAAGAGGGTTTAGAAAAGATTCTTGTGCGAGAGAGAGAGAGAGATAAGGGTGATGTGGAGAAGGAGAGAGGAGAGAGATTGGCAATGAGGAAGAGAGAGAGAGAGATAAGGGTGATGTGGAGAAGGAGAGATGAGAGAGAATGGCGATGAGGAAGAGAGAGGGAGATATAAGGGCGATGTACCCATTTTCTTGCCTTGTCTGATCTCGTTCGTTCTCCGTTGATGGTTTCCTATGGTTTCAGAATTGTTTGCTTGTTTTACGAAAGTTTTTTCGAAGTTTGTTTTATGGAAGATTGATTCGTAAGACATGCTTTGATTGTTCTATGAAAGTTTTTCCATAGAAACTTTTCGAAGTTTGTTTTACGGAATTTTGTTTCGTAAAAATGTTTTGATTATTTTACGGAAGTTTTTACGTAGAATTTTTTTGAAATTTGTTTTACGGAAGATTATTTCATAAATTTATGTTTTTCTCGTAAAAACCTTCTGAAATAATGATTTTCCAAATAATTATTGTTTATGCAGAAATCTCTTTATTTCCTTTAGAAAAAGAAATATGCGGAGTATTACGAAATTGTTATCTTGGCATTTCTGGCTCGTTTTTTTGTATATGATATGATTCTTGGGTGATTTTAACCGCTGATTGCATTAGAACCAATTTTGACTCCAACAATTTCTATTCAAATTCAATGGTCACTCTTTCTCCTTTCTTCATTGTCAGTTGATGGTGGGAAATGGTCGAACTAGGGTGTCTCTGACATTTGAGAACAGCGGCTGCATGAATATTAATTATGTTTAATGCAAGTACTAGTGAGAAGAAGTCAAAAGATATTAAAAAGAAAATTACTTGTAAAACAAAATCTTTTTTAAATGTATTAAAATTACTTGATTAAAACAGGAAATCTAATTATAACGAAATAATTGACCGAAGCTTATAACTAGCATTAACGTGTCATAGCCGAAAAATTAGATCTAAGAATGTGTAAAGTTGTAGAAAATTTTCATAATTTCCCAATAATTCTTAAAACTTACAGAAAATTGGATAGTTTTGTTATTTAAAAACGTCTGCACCAACCAAATAGAAAATCGTAATCGGTGGATAAAAATATTCGCGTCAACCCACAGAGGCATCTCCTCCCTTGTCTCCAAAACTCATATGCAAAGTTTCCTATGGGCTTCGAAAATCACTTATGCCCCCTTTTCATTAACCCAATGCGAGAAGACGAAATTGTCCTTACATATGTTTTAAAAAAAAATCGATTTAAATCGATTGGGTTGGGTTGGTTGAGGGTTGGTTCGGATTGAGGAGTTAATGGTTTTGATTTCTGTTTTGGTTCACGGTTTGTGATTCAATTGACTCAATTCAATCCAATTGACTCAGCTCCTCCCTCGTCGTTAAGCTCACTCAGCTCCTCCCTCGTCGTTAAGCTCACTCAGCTCGAAGCTCCTCCCTCCTCTCTCTCGATCCCTCCTCCTCCCTCAGCTCAGAGCTTCCACGCTTCCCAACTCTGCTGTCGACGACGATTCCGGCCAGCATTCCTTCGAGGTAGGTGGAGATGCCTCCGTTAGTTCTTATCTTATCTCCTCCTGGATCGATGTACATTGGATAGAAATAATTTGATAGTTGTAATAATAGATGATGAATTTGATGATTTGGTGGCAATAAGCATTGTTATGGGTCGATTTGTAAATAAAATTGGTATACAATGGAAGTATGTGGTTGAATGTATCAAATTTAATTGTGAGTAGGGTTGCAGAGAGAGTTCTCAATCGTACCCAAAACATCGATTAGGTAAAACTTAGTATGACTAGTAGAATTGAATATTGTAGTATATTGTGTAAGACTCAGTAAAACTAGTAAAACTGATAATTGTAGTATACTAGATAGGTAAAAGTTAGTATAACTGAAGATAACTCGGTAGAACTGAGATCAACTGGGCTTTATTCTGTTGTTTTTTGCAGGATACAATGGGGAAACACGTGAGCGTACATTTGAAATTCAAAGATCGCTTGTATAGTGTAACCTTTAAGAAAGAAGTGGAGGATATAAGTATGACAATGATGGAAGAAAGGTTGTATAAAAAGCTTCAATTGGATGAAAGTAAAGTGAAGCTGTCATTGGGATATAGACCGTTGGTGGTTGATTGTGAAGGACAGTTAACTATTAATGATGATGAGGATTTGTTCGTTTACTTAACATCCGTTGATAGAGAGAACCGAACATGTCTTTTGTTAGTGGAGGAGATAAGTAGATCGGATCAGCTAGAGAAGCTGTCTAGAGTGGGCACAAGTTTGTTTGGTATGAACTACAAAATGTTGGAGGGAAAATGCTGATGAAATTGAACCTAATGCCATAACTCTGTACGTAGAAAATGGGCAAGCAAATGGTCAGAAAGAGGGGATGGAGGCAGAGAATGGTGATGATGATATAAGTGGAGATGATTTTGTGGAGATGGACACCGGTGCTGAGACGGAGACAGCTACGGGGACGGAGACAGCTACCGGGACGGAGACCGCTGCTGGGACGGAAACGGCAGCTGAGAGTGAAACTGCTCCCGACATGGATACTGGTGTCGATATGGCAGATAAGTATGTTGAACAGCCTCCTGTGGAAAAATCAAGTCAGGTTATTAAGACATGGGAAGATGGCTTGGGTCTGAGTAAGCTTCAGGAATTTCCAAGCAAGAAATCAATTCAAGAGATTGTGGACAGAGCCGCATATCTTGAATGCTTTCGGTATGTTACAAAAAAGTCGGATCGCAAACGATTGGTGGTAAAATGTTGTGTACGAAGCTGTAAATGGGGTTTGAGAGCTGCAAGGATTTGAAAATACCGAAATGTTTTCCATTAGGAGGTACACGGGTGTGCATACATGTTGTCGGACAAGTCAAAGCGGTTGCAGCAAGAGCAAGAGGAGAGGCTCAGCAGAATTAGTTGCTACCTATTTGAATGAGCGATATCTTGGAAAAGTGAGAACTCCTGTTCCGAAAGATATCGTCGAGGCGATAAAGTTGGATTTTGGGCTGACAATATCCTACTCCACAGCATTGAGAGGGAAAAATCTAGCTATATCTCATTTGCGTGGTAATTCAGAAGACTGCTACATGATGCTTCCTAGCTACTTGTACATGTTAGAGCAAGTCAATCCAGAAACAAAAACAAGTTTGAAGTTGGATGAGGCAGGTAAGTTCAAGTACTTGTTCATTGCGTTGGGAGCATGTATTGAAGGGTTTGCGGTCATGAGGAAAGTGATAGTTGTTGACGCCACATTTTTGAAGAACGGGTATGGCGGTGTACTAGTATTTGCTAAAGCTCAAGATCCCAATCGTCAACATTATCCCCTTGCTATTGCTGTACTCGATGGTGAGAAAAAGCTAGTTGGAAATGGTTTTTCGAGATGCTCAAAACTGTTATTCCGGATTCTTCTGAATTGGTTTTATGAGCGATAGAAACCCAAGCCTCATCATGGCTGTAGCTAATGTGTTTCCACAAGCTCACCATGGGCATTGTATATGGCATCTGGCCCAGAATGTAGGAGCTCATGCTTGTAACACCAACAAAGCCGTAGTCGGATGGAGATTTATGGAGTTAGCTAGGTGTTACACGTGGGCAGAATTTGATTCCACTTATGCAACTTTTAAGGTGAGATATCCCTCAGCGTACAAGTATGTGGATGAGCAGACTGGGAAAGACACTTGGGCAAGGGTTTTTTTTCCACGTGACCGATACAACTTGGACACTAGCAATAGTGTGGAGTCCATGAACAGCACGTTTAAGGACGCAAGGAGGTATGCGTTAATACCACTGTTGGATACAGTCATCAAACAATTCTCCGAGTGGTTTAACGAACATCGGAAGGACGATGTCTCTGGATCGATGGATACCAAACTGGTTCCTCTTGTTGAGAACCACTTGAACGACCTATGGGCCAAAGCTGATAAAACACCGGTGCATGAGCTAAATAGTTATGAGCTTGAGTTTGAGGTAACAAACAAGGAAGATGGGAAGATCTATTTGGTGAACCTGAGAGCGAAGAGTTGTACTTGCAAGGTGTATGATTATGAAAAGTATTCTTGTATACATGGTCTTGCTGCTTACTTGTATTTGCTTGACGTTGATGATGGTCCTGACCGTCGACGTGGTGAGAAGATAGAGTATCACGAGTTGTGCTCAAAATATTACTGGGCAGAACTTTGGGCACTGGCTTATTACAAGACCCTTTATTCTGTCCCTCACATGTGTGATTGGAACGTACCGGATTACATCCGAGAGATTCAGGTGATACCTCCAGAACGTCTGAAGAAGAAAGGGAGGAAAACTGATAAGAGGAAGCCATCAGCGGGAGAACGACGTAAAAGGACACATAACAAAAGGCGAGCATGGCAGAATTACGGTTTCACTTGGTTGTTGTTTGGAAGGCAAAGTAATCCAACTGAATGAGACAACATCTTTGGTTTCAATTTACTTATGCTGAACTTTTGTATTAAACCTTATGTAAAACTAAGGAAAACTGCGGCTTGCTAGTATGTTACATTTTATTTTATCTAATGTGATTTAAGTTAGATCCATCAATTGACCCAGAATTAAACTTGTGATATAACTCATATTCTTGCTAAAATTTGATCTGTAAAAATTAAAGAAATACGTGAAAATTAGTAAAATAACATTTACATCTAATAACCCATTGTTTCAAAGTTTCTCTTATACATTTCATTGTCTTTCTAAGAGCACTTTCTTAGTAAAAACAAATTAGAAAGGGACATTCCACGTCGACGTGATTTCTAACAATGTATTGCACTAATCACCAATGAAACACATTGTAATCGCGAAAAATCACAAGTAAACTACTTTAACAGATTAAAACTATAAGTAACACTAAATTTTTTAAAAATCACGGAAAGTAATAACTATGAAGAACACTGGTAATACCAAAAACTTCTGTAAACTAAGTGAAATATTTTGGAGGCAAAATTTACCGCCTAAACGAAAATATCCAAAATTTACCCTCTGCAGACCTGGCGACCCGTGAACTCTCTCTCTCTCATTCATTTCATTGTCTCTCTCTCTCACTACCCTATCCTCTTCTTAAATCTCTCTCTCATACCTCTCCTCCTCTCATACTTCTCTCGACTCTCTCAAATCATTCTATCTTCTTCATTTCTCTTCCCTAAACTGCCTCAACTGATACCTTCCCTTTGGTATCATGACTCATCCGTACGAGGAGATGAAGGATATGAAAAGGCTGAAGAAACATTACGACATGGTAGAGTTCGTTGTCGATGCACAATATGGAATTCCAACCCGATGCCCATGTGGGGACGAAATCAAGCAGGATGTTGTTTTGAAGGCAAAGTATCCTTTAGATTTCGACACCTTACCTGGGAGAAGGTACTTCACCTGCAAGTCGTACGAGGTAATACTAGGTAAAACTGTGTTATACTGAGTGAAACTATGTTGAGTAATAATGGGTGAAACTGTGTTATACTGAGTTGAAACTATGTTGAATGTGCAGGACGATGGGCTGCACTTTCGTCAGCAATGGGCTTTCGGTGTTGAGCAGGAAGTCGAGAAGTTAAGGAGAGAGGTGAATGATATGGTTGAAGAGATTGCAAAGCTTAAGAGGCTTCTTAAGCTTGAATGAGATGGCTCTGTGTGATTGTCTTTGTTTTCAATAATAACACAAGTCTTTGTTTGTCTACTTGTGTCAAAAACTTATGTCCTATGTTTTGTCTTTCTTTGGTAAACTCTTTGTGTACTATATGCTATGTAATGCTATGTCATGTGTTGAATTAAATTAAGTACTTTGAATGTGTCCTAAACTTATGTGCTATGTTATATTAGTCTCTAAAAATGGAGTAATGGTGATGAATGATTCGAGTCATCAATAGATGTGAATGTGTCTAAACCTTAGACCAAACTTATCTTATCACTAAGTACAAATATTGGGAGTTCCTAAATCAACAGAATTAATAGGACCCACACACCCCATTCGCGGGCCCAATACCACACATCCATCTCTCTTTAAATATCCTCCTCGTTTTCTCCTCTTGTCTCAATCACTTCTCCGAGAGAATTAGGGTTCATCCTTACGAAAATGCAGACCGGTGGGAATTGTCTCACTTCTCGATCCAGGAGAAACAGACACACCATCGATGGTATTCCATCACATTGTTGGTGTGGAAACGTCGTGTCTGTCTTTGTTTCGAAGACTAGAAGAAATCCCTTTCGAAAGTTCTATCGTTGTGAAGTAGCAATCATGGTATGTCTAGGAAATAGATAAATTTGCATGTTTTAGTTTCATTGCTTGACTATTTTTGTTGCAGAGACCGGTGAAGCTCATCTCTTCAATTGGGTTAACGAAGCCTTGGCTGAGGAGGTTTCACTGGTTGAAGAAGCTGTTCAAGCCTTGGATGTGGAAGTTTCGGTGGTTGAAGCAAGACAAAGCAGTGTTGAAGAAAATGTAGAAGCTTTGGTTGAGGAGGTTTCGGTGGTTAATGCAGAGATTCGTGAAAAGAACAATGAGAATAATGGATGTCTAGGGGGTATTACATGGCTTTGTTGTAAGTTTTGGTAATTGTCGAGGTTAATTTCTTATGTTCTCTGCTATAACATGGCTTTGCAATGTGTTTTCCTCTTGTAAAATGGTACTCTTATGTTGTCTCTACCTAGTTTTCAAGACAATTATCAAACATATCCTTGCTAATTTAGTCATTACCAAGTTAACAATCCAAAAGGAAAATAACAAAACCAACAAAACACAGATAATTTGTCTATTTCTCAAAAACAAACACACAAACACAAACACTTAAGTTGTCATCACCCACAAAACAAAGTCCGAGTAACACAAGTTCTTCACTTCTTTCTTTGTTTCTGCTTCTCTGCTCCAGTGACAAACGCCTCTAGCGGGGCCAATCTACAACCCAATTGGTCCACCTTCTTGTCAACTTTCTTGATCAATGCCATCATTTTCTTCATACTCTTCATAACATCATCTAATCGAATCGATTGCTGAGCTACCTCCCCAACTTCCTCCACTCCAGTATCTTCAATATCTTCCTCTTTTTCTTCTTGCGCAACAACATTTTCGTCGTACATGTCCTTAAAAAGACTCCTAACCCTTGCTCGAAACGCTTATGCCAGCTATCGACTGCTAGATCATCATCATCAACATCATCTTCATCTTCCATAATATCATCCAACATACATTCTTCTTTGTAAGATTTGGTGGGGATGATGCTGTGAATTTCCTGTAAAATAATAAAGTATCAAAGTTTTACCTAAGTTATATAATAGTTCTACCATTATTTACCATGGTTCTACTGAAAATACAACTTCCAGTCTCTTCACCAAGTTCCTTGTTTAGGAGTGAAAGTGAAAATCCTTTCATTCCATTCCGTTTGAATGAGTACCTACACATCCTGGGACATCCCTCATCAGCTCCATCAACATGTTTTCTAAACAGATCTCTCAATTTTGGAATTGCCTCGTATGGAAGAACCTACAAAACACATACCATCATTAGTCAAGCAACAATATTCATAATGTCCATTCCTAATAAAATGTAACATTCTTGTTGATCTCAGTTCTACCGAGTTATCTTCACTTATACTAACTTTTACCTATCTAGTATACTACAATTATCAGTTCTACTAGTTTTACTGAGTTTTACACAGTATACTACAATATTCAGTTATACTAAGTTTTACTCAGACCCAAGCCATCTTTTTCTTCTCTTACTTACCTCGAGTGGAACACAAAATCCGAGCAGAGGCCATAATGTATTCTCTTTCACCATCCCTCCAAAATGCTCCATTGTGTGAGAGATCTCCTTCGACATGTAAAAATAGGAGTATCTACCCCATGGAAAGGTCTTACAGAAGTCAAGGTCATCTACCACTCTCTGGAAAAAGTCCAATACATTTTGGCACCTACTACAACCTTTGTTTGCGCGCAAACAACACTTCCCAAGAAGAATAGAACCGCCATCCTCAGTCTGTCTCGATGTGGTCCCATGTTCACCAGCTTCTCTTTCACATCCTCCAACCTTATCGGTTCATCATCCTTGAAATGACGGTTCACAAACTTTGTCCCACCACGCTCCTTGTAGTCTAGTGGATAGTTGCGACAGTTAAATCCTGAGATCAATGCGTGTTCCCTCAGCCCATAA
Organism: Moricandia arvensis; assembly: GCA_905132765.1. Taxonomy (NCBI): domain Eukaryota; kingdom Viridiplantae; phylum Streptophyta; class Magnoliopsida; order Brassicales; family Brassicaceae; genus Moricandia; species Moricandia arvensis. The sequence continues at coordinate 15,029 of CAJHQP010007474.1, read as the reverse complement.
CGGATGGGAACACCATTGACAATGAACCAAACTTCTCTCCGCTTATTGCTTCCGACTGTCCTCACCAACAACATCCACATTCCTTGATTCTTGTGGTTCTTCTCTCTTCTCATGTGAAAAATGTGTTTGAACTGCGGATGCTCCGTGAACCAGCTCATCTCCACGTTGGTAAGCTTTGGTTTCAGATTTCCTAGCGTCTTAAGCGCGTCTTCTATCATACACCTTGTCCCAAGCTTCAGTTTTTTCTTGTACTCGGATGGAGCAAAGAACATTCCTAATGGTTTGATTGCCTCAATTTCCTGCAAATTAAATTCACTTTTAAATATTTATACCAAAGATTTACTAGTTTTACAGAATAATCTTACTTAGTTTTCTTAGTATTACTCAATATTCTATAGTTATACCAAAGTTACTCAATCTACTATTGTTCCTTTGTTACCTCTCCATGCTCTGATCCTGCTGAATTGCGTTTCTCCCCACTCCCTTCTCCTTCTTCTGCCACATTACTATCTCTTTCCACAGCTCTTGATTCCTCTACATTGTTTGCTACGTCCTTCTCTCTTACATCTTCCTCTGATTCGCCTTCTTCTTCTTCTCCTTCTCCTTCTTCTTCAACTTCTTCTTCATCTCCTTCTCCTTCACCATCTACATTCTCTTTTTCAGAGGAAGCCTCTCCATCCTTGTCAGCAGACCCTGTCTCCTTCCCTTCGTTATCTTCATTTGACAATGTCGCCTCAGAGGACTTCTCATTATCGTCCTCCCCCACCTCCGCAGATTGATGACCTTCAACCCCCACCGCAGCATCCACAAGAACATTTATCCTCTCCGTCGACTCCATTGTTGTTGCGGTGTCTCTCTCCGTGGTGTCTCTCTCTGTAGCCGCCTCTGTAGTCGTCGTCGTCGTCGCCGTCACATGCTCCGGAGCCATCATGAGGGCGGAAAGGCCGACATTACAAACTTCCCCTTCTTCACGGATTTCGCCTTCTCTCCCTTCTTTTTCTCTGGTAGTGGTTTGTGTTTCCTTTTAGCCCCTCCCCTCGTTTCCACCATAGCTTTAGATTGAGATGAGATGAGATGAAATAATTCGAGTCGAGTGAGTGAGATTTGAGAGAGAATCGAGAGTTCTTTTCTCTTTTGATTGAAAGAAGGATTTGAGAATTATCGGGGAGAACTAGGGTTTATTATACTGAAATTGGTTAAGTGGGTTTGCAAAAATCGATGTTTTGGTTTATAAGGTTTGGTTATAGTGGTTAGAATGGTTAGGTTGGATAGATGTGTTAGCCAAATTCGGTTAATTTGGTTTGTCCAAATTTGCGGGTCGGGTCAGATGGGTTGGATAGTATCCAGGTTCAGTTTGTAATTATATCCAATATGCAAAGTATTCTCGTCTTTTACTCATTTTTTCAAATAAATAAAATTGTTTTCTTTTCTTTTTAATTGCAGGGAACTAGAGCGATTGGACTTTGAGTTTTGCCAGAGGAGATGACTCCAACCCACATGGTGGACCGAAATCTTTTACCACTCGAACGCCCGAACCAGTAGACCAATACTATTGTAGTTTATACCAAGTTCTCCAATAGTATAATCCTACCTTATACACTAACTTGCCTCTCAAGGCTTCTTCAATCGTGTGCCAAAAAAACTCTACCAATATTCAAACCTTTCGAAGTTTTAGGTGTGCCCATAATCAACCATGAATAATATATATAGATACGTTCACGGTAGGTCACCATACAACTTCTCCCTAGACGAGGTTTCTTGTGTCCAAAGAAAAGCTTTGTTTCCCAATAGGAAACTCAAAAGAAATCATCTTCAAGTCTCATCTAAACACCACAGAGTTACATTCACGAAATAGCTAATCTAGAAACTAAATGCCAACCTCATAATGAATCCAAGTTGTCAAGTCTCTTCATTGTTCAATCTCCCAAAGGATCTTTCTGCGAATATCTTCTGTTCCTGAGCTTTCTTCTTTGCTAAGGCTTCTTCATCGAGTATTTGAATAGGAGACCACTCAGGCAACTTGATTGAATCCTTGTTACGGAAGTTATCGAACATTGCTTTTGCTTTATGGCCGGCATAGTTAGATGCAGTGCCCATAGCAGCAAAAATAACAGAGTAGCGCAATGCACCATATGGACCTCCTGTAAAACACCTATATGTCAGTTTCCAAGCTTAAGAACCTGAAGAGCCAGCCATTCATGATAGGTTCAGATGGCAGAGTTATGACGATGTGACATTATTGTAGCAAATAGCGCTCTCATACTCCTTGGAATGTAGTATTAAGACAGTCAAATATTCGGGGAGTTTCATAAAGACTGGACAAAGAATGAGGATGACACAGTAGAATAGAATAAACGAACCTTGAAGTCTTCCTAGCAAAGCACCACTGAAAAGCCCTCCAATGGTTGAGTTGAGCACATCATCGTGTTCTGATCTTCGAGTTATCCTCACAAACTCACGAGCTCCTAACAAAATATCCAAGAGATTATACTTGCATCAAACAATGTTCGAAGAAAGGGAACAGACAAACTTAAAGGAGATTGTTGTTGGACATTATAGCAAAGATAGGTACCGCAATAGCAACCAGCGACGATGGCAAAGTTGGTAGCATAAATAGTGGGAATATTGGGATAAGCTTTCCGGTGTTTAGAGACTAAACCAGCTCCTCCTCCAATAACTCCTGCACATGAACATTCTTCTCAGACAACATGTTCTAGTACTTACATACTATGAATTCACAGACAATTGCAAGAAAAAAACAAAGGCTCTTATCTTCATAAGACAGCGCTGGTTAATTTTCTATTACACCTCAAGTTTGTGCAAGATCTCAGACCAGGATATGAAATCTAGAGAACACCAAGTTTTTCTCTTTCCAAGGAACTTCTGGAACCTAAAAGAAAGGAGAAGCAGTGAGAGGAATGCGCGAAACCTGCGAGAAGGGTAGTGATCAAGACACGCTTCGTCGGAGTAGTTGGCTGCACAATCGGCGTCGGAGGAGATAACGGCTGATTCTTTCGTTCTTTGAATTTCTGATCACCGGACGCCATTTTTACGCTACGGCGGTGCTCGAGACACTCTCTTTTCCTCTCGTAACGCAGTCCAGTCGGTACTATGTGATTCGGGTTGATCCAAACCCGAACTTAAACTCTAACCCGGATTGGATCCGAACCCGACCCGGTCACGACTCTTACTTTAATTGAGAGATGATTCTGCAAGATTCTTTATATTTCACACTAGTAGTCGGTCCGCGCTTCGCGCGAGATGCATATATATATGTGTTTCATAATGTTTGATTTTAGTTTCTTAAGGTTGTTGTTTATATTGAAAGTTTATACTTAGACTTATGATTATTGATTGTTTCATTTATAATAGTATTTCAACCGTGGTGATCTTGTTCATGGTTTAGTTAGTCATTTGATGTTGTTCTCAATGGTAATGAATGGTAATCAATGGTAACTGTGGTGATGTTGTTGTCATATTTAACATTGTTGGTGTGGTAGGTTCAGAGCCGGCCCTATTCACTTAAAAGAAAACAATGGTTTAAGGCATATAAAATTTAAGGGGCACATTTACAACCTTTTTTATATTTGGTGTAATCCTTTTATCTTGCAAACATACATTAAAATTTCAAAATTAAACCATACATATTTTAAAATTTTCAATCTTTATTTCTTTGTATTAGTTCACACACTTATTTATATTTAATTTATATTTAATTGTTACCATATTAAATCTTATTTTTTCCGTAATATTTTACGTTTTAGTATCTATTATCTCCTTTTATATTATTTTTAAAAATTAAAACTTCAGTTTGAAGTAGAATATATTTTAAATCATAGTTTTATATATGACAAATCTCTCAAATAGTCTTTTGTTACAAAAATAACCTTCAAGAAAAAATAACCAAAATATGCATTTTATTTTTAAAATTTTGATATATATATTTTTTTTTAATTTTAAACCTCACCTCCAAAACCCCACTCTATAACTCTAACCCTTCAGTCTAGATTAGTTAACCCAAGGGGTATAAATATATATTTACACTTTTTAATGGAGTCTATTTTTGTTATTTTTCTCTTTGAATGCTACAAAAACTTTTTTAGTTATATATTAGGGTATTTCTCTTTTATATATACTCATGTATGTTTTGTGATATTTAAAATTTTAATATGATATTTCTACGTGTTTTATAATATTTAAGCAATTTATTTATAGTTTTAAAAAGTGATTTATTCATTAAGAAATGTATATACATCTTTTGGTAACTTCGATAGAAATTTCTTTTGAAATAATAACGCGTTGATCTAATTGCCACTGAAGCCACAAAGGACTATCTAAATTGATTTTTTTTTTTGGAGATAAGCTCCAATTGCATTATAGGAATTACAAAAAAGGTTAAAAACTAAATTTTTGGCTTATGGCATTAGAGACTCTAAGCACGGTCTGGTGTGTTGGTGTTGGGGTGTGAGGTGGTGGTTGTGTTCGGTGAGTTTTTTCATGTATCAATTTTTGGTTGAGAGATCTGGTTTTTATGCATTTGGATGCTCAAGTATTAGTGTGGTGGCTTTTTTTCTGTTAATATGCAATGTTCTAAAAAACAATGGACACCTAGACGGGGATTAGCCGCTAGACCTTATAAGACTGCCGCGATCACCCGTCTAGATAATTACAATACTGTAATAATAAATTATATATAGTTTATTATATATAATATACATTATAAAAAATAATATATTAAAATGTAGAATTTTGTGAAATTATTTAATATATTGTTATAATTTATAAACGCTTAACCCGCCTAACTAATAATCTAAATTTTAGGCGTTAGGCCCTGAGTCATCGTCCATAGAACCTTTGTTAGTATTGTGTTGATTGTAGTGCGACTAATGGGTGTCATGTTTTCTTTTTAATAACGGAAAGTGTGGATATTTTTGCGATTCCTTAAACATTATAGTGACCATGCAAGCAATGTACTTAAACGTAACAAACCAACTTTGCCGTCTTTTTTTTTGTTGAAAAAACGTACACAAACGAACCCCATGAGGCAGAGTATTGTTGTGCCACAAGTTGTTCTACAACATAGATATTTTGATCGCAGAAAGTGTGATGTTTTGTGTGACCCTAAGATATGACGCGTGGAGACCGGGAGTGTATTTTTCTCTCACTGTTTTTTTATGAACTATCAATAATATGATGAGAAGAAGTCGGTATACTTTCTATATGTAAGACGTCGTGAGGGAATTAGAATAGATTTGTGTCTCCTACCAGCTGTTTGGCTAACAATATCAGTAAAAGAAAATGAATATAGTTTTCTTGTAGCGGGCGTGTGTTTAAATAGAGAGGCTACATGCATTTTAAAAAAGGGGTCAAAATAGCTAAGGTTAGATTTTAACAATTCATAGAATCTATTAAAAAGCATTATAACGAATCAGCTAGCAGGTGAAAAAATATTTTCAGCTATGTTACCATTTATTCTTTTAATACACTTGAAAGTGGAGGCAAACATAGAATCGTTGAAGGAGGCTCTTTCTAAGTTATTTGGAATACAGAGACTGAGAGACAAATAGCTCAAGTATAACTTATTTATTAAGGATTTTTTTTTTTAAGAAAACGACAAAAAGCAGCTGTGAAAGTCTGCAACATTCCATTAGGCCCAATAATCTTAAGCTTAACCACTGCGAACAGGGTTTTCGGTAGGTTCAGGGGCTATTCCTGGGTTGTCTTCCACCATGAGATGAGTAATGGGTCAGCCGTTGTTGACATGAGCATCTCTTTAAAGATCTTCAGACGTATTTATATACAGCTCCTGGAATATCATTTCCAGTGTTATCATCACCTCCCTGTGGAAGAGCAAGGATACACATAAGACAATAATGCTTGGAGTGCTTAAACGTAAACTGCTCTGCAAAATCAGTAAGGGGGAGCAGGAGTGCTGGTTGCGATCAAGAATGTGGGATATGGTGAATGACTGATGCTTTGATGAGAAATTAACCTTGCACGCTTCTGCTGGAATGTTAAGGCTCTACCACTATATATCTGAGGCATTGTGAGAGGGCACTGTTATGTGCATCCTCTATTCCGGCGCCTTGTTGGACAATCACAAATAACTAAAACAGACTTTCAATTTTATTAAAGCTACACACAAATGACAGAGGACAATTGATGGATGTTACCATGGCTTGAGAACACTCCCGCAACAGGAACATTGGTCAGGTTTTTCCTCTCGGCATTGAAAGCCACAAACAGAGCAGAGTCGGATGCATCTGATACTGCCATCTCCACCTGCTACTTATCATCAAAGAGAGAGACGGCTGGTCAGGTGTTAGGTTTCAGCTGATTTTTCTTGTGAGCATCTTTAAATCATGTATGAAATCGATTGCATCATATATTACCTTACAATGCCTACAGCTTTTTCATCATGACAGGATCCACACACGAAGGATGAAAGCCTACGCTGCAGTTTTCAGGATCAATTGGAACATGAGATATAGCACCACCCATTTTAATGTTTCAAAGTTATAAACTTTCCCAGTAATTAGAAACTATGCAGTCTATAACGTTTAGAGATAGTAGGAGGAATACCAAAAGAGCATAAGATGTGGGTGCTGAGTTAGAAACTAACTTGTGGTCGTGAAGTGAGCACATAAGGATTAATATCGGAAAGTGCTAAGATTTCAATCTTCTTGACACCTTCATATGTTTGTCGATCACTTTTTAGAAACATGTCTGCTTTTGATATATACGTCAAGATTTCATCATAGGTTCACCTTCATTGAAGGTCTATTAGAACAAAGCTTAGCTCAAACACCGGTATGTCATTGTCAGCTCAGTCACAGTGAAGTTGACTTATTGTTTAATCCAAAGGTTGATCTAAATAACGGACTCAAGAAAGAAGACTCATCAGGTCCAAATGACCAAAAAGGTGTTGATAACCATAAAACTAACAAATAAATAATTGAAACGGAAAAGGAGAAGTTCTTTATGAGTTGTGAGGATGAGGTTTACCTTTTTATAGCTGGAGATCGACTGCCTTGAATAGAGGTAAGATACAGTGAATGAGTTGGTGTGGGGCTAAGGAGTTAAGAAGGTCATCAATGGCGTCGAATAATGACTTCTATAACGGTTTGGTGGGGGAAGTTTCACAAACGAAACAACACGAACAAAGGTCGAGATAAGATTCCTCATGAAGCTTCTTCTCACATAAGCCTCCATAAACTCCATTGTCGGTTGATCTAACTACCATAAGAAAAAGATGATGAGATGAAACCCTAGAAACCTAAAATAAATAAGCCATTGTTGAAGAAGAAGAAGTTGACAACCAGTGTTAGCTTTTATTTTATGTTAACAGCCCAAAACTAAACGTAAGCCCAACATTAACAAACGTGATAACCCAAATAATAAGAATTAACCGAAAGCAACGACCCTTAAAGCCCAACATTAACAAACGTGTCGGCATTTCATTTTCTTATTTGATGACGTGGCTTCATCAGAAGAGAGAAAAGCCTACTTTATATATATAGATTGTTCCCACATGTTTAAAGAGAAATTGACAAAAATACCACTTTCCTTGTACCACTTTTCAAAAATACTTTAATCATTTTTACTTATTTTTTTAAGAGGAAAAAAATAGACTTATAACCCTTGGATTAATTAATTTAAGACTTAGAGTTTAGAGTTAAGGGGTGGTGTAGGGTGGGGGTAGGGTTTAGGAATGTAAAATTTAGAATTCTAATTAATTTAAAAAAAAATTGTCTCTTAAAAAATGGTATTTTTGAAAATATATATTTAATAAAGGTAAAAAAAAGTGATACAACAAAAATGGTAAACTTGAAATTCCCTCGTGTTTAAAACACATTGGAAAGTATTTTCTTTCCGAACATTCTTCGATATATTCCAGTTTTCAAAATGTTCAACAACTTACTTCGGTTCCTTTTTCTAACACCATAAATCCATTGTCTTACTCAATCACTAGAAAGTCTATGTAACCAGATCAGAAGGCACAAATATAACAACCAATTCTCTTTTAAATAGTCATTTTAAAAAAATTCATCAAAATAGCTCTAAAAGAATAATCGAAATAGTTTTTTCTTTTTTCTGAAAAATTTAAGATTATTTTATTTTTAAAATTTTTAAATCTCCTAAATCTAGATTAGTTAACCATAAAGATATAAATGTATTTTACATATTTTAATAAAAAATATTTTGGTCATTTTCTTCTTAAGAGCTATTTTGTGATAAAAAAATTTTAGAGATATCCTAGGACTTTTCTCAAAAATATATTGCAATCTTAGTTAAAAAATCTGTAATTACATTTTGAATTCGAGGTAAATAAACAAGCTCGAATGAATGAATTTTTTATAGCTCCACTATTTCCTTCGGTTTTGTAGAAAAGTTTGACCATGCATGAGATTATTTATTCATTATGATCAAATTTATGCAATATGTTCCAAAAGTCAAGCAAATGTAATGACTTAACATACTTTCTATCACCCAACCAAATGCTTCTAATTCTGAATGCGACTCCCTTTTCTTTGATTCTCTTTTGTTATAAGTTAAGATTTTTTAATTGTATCTTTCTAAACCCATCCATAACTCTAAATTACGATGTAGAGGCCCAAAAACTATTTACCAAACATATATCATGCATCCATACAACATGTGACTCCATACCTTGTGGCTGCGCCTCAATATAAAATTATGCATTTGGCAAAAACCAAACTTTAGATTTTCCTTCCAGATGTCTGATCAGCTCTTGTGAATCTCTATCAATTTTTCTAATTGTTCCTATCTTTTCAGAAGTATAAATTAATTTACAAATAAGGATCTTCATCCTTATATGGATCTTTAATATTATTTTCCGCCAAAAGAAGTAGTCCATATTAGTATATATACTTGATATACTGAGAAAATGTTCACGTGCGAAGGTGTGCTTGATAAGACCAATGTCTGTAGAGCTGGGGGCATTCAAAAGATAGCATGAGTCAGACTGTTACAAATCTTGTGACCAGTTACCTCTATTCTTTAAAGATAGATTTTATAGTGTTTTTACAAATATATTGAAAACAATAAATTACTATTATAAATAAATCATTTTGCAATAATACATTTCAATAACTTTCAACTAATAGCAGTTCTATAAACTCATTTTTCCTTTTAAATTTACAATTTTGCATATGAAACATAAAAGTTCTATCTTTGTGATTTTTTTTATTCTTTCTAAAACATCTTAGCGGAATAGAAGGAGTATATTTTTTTTTTAAAAAAAACTCAAAACTTAAGCCTTTTTGACATAGACAACTATTTTATTACTCTAATAAGAAGTGGTCTTCGAAGCACACCATAATAGAAAAACCATCAAAAAATAAATTTTTTAGAAAAGCGCATCCAGTCTTAGCTAGTGAATCAACAATTTACTTTTGCACTCGAGTATGGTAGAAAATTTTGAAACCTCTCCTTTGAATAAACAAATCCTTCAATTTCATTGAAAAGCTTGTCCATGTTGATGCATCTTGAATCTTTGAGATCAGATTCTTGTAGTCAGTTCCAAAATGTTGATAAGTTGAGTATGAAGCATACTTTCCGTAGTTCATGTAAGTGCTTCCAGCTCCGTGTGATGAGTGAGATGCACCTTCTTTGATTCTTTAATCCCAACAGTTGTGCATGCCATGAATCTTTACAAATCCAAACACATCCACTGAATTGTTCCTCGGAATTCGGTGAACCATTCACTAAACATACGCTCTGCAAAATTAAGGCTTGAGGTGTCATTGGATGATGTAGTTGTTGCCTTTCCTCAATGTCTTTTGCATTCACTTCAAACCACGCTTGATATTCACCTTCTACATGACTTAGGAGCTCTAAAGGATCTCTTGTGATTCTTTTAAGCAATTTCTCATTGGGAGCTTTCCAAAAATGTCAGATTATCCATGTATAAGAATCTATATCCAACATTGGATCTTCAATATCGTTTTTCCTCCATAAAAGATAGTCCAAAATGGTATAAACACTGGAATTAGGAAAACCGATGGACATGAAGGTGTAGAAGGTAATTCCCATGCTTGTAAAGCTTGAGAATATTCAAAAAAGATATGATTGACATATTTATCTGATTGCCCACATCGAAGAAATGATTATCACATTGTATATGACAATGTGTCAAATTACCCGTTATCGCTAAATGTCATATTATAATATGTCATATAAGATATGACATATCTTCTGAGGTGCACTAATTTTCCAAAAAAAGGTTTGAGTGATGCTAGGCTTAGCTACCATAGCCTTAGATTCATGGTTTAGAATATTCGTTGACGTCCAGTAACTTGATTTACAGTATACTGAACATTTTTCATATTGCTCCAACCAAACTTACTGCCTTTAGGGGATTGGCAAACAATTATACTCCGGATAAGCAGTATATCTTCCAATACAACTAGACTCTCTAGCATCTCCACATCCCACTCTTTAGGTTGACTATGAATAAAATCTCCCATCGTCATCTTTAGATAAAAAGCCAAAACATTAAATTGAGCTGGCCTTGCGGGGACAGTTGGGATCCATGATCCTCCCATAATCTTATCTAAATTTTGTCAAATCCCTAAAGTCAGTAAAGGTCTAGTAGCTGATAATCTCGTCCAAACAAAATAAAGGCTATCTACAACAAGTAAATGCAAAAGTGAACCATGTCTGTAATATTTTCCATGCAATACTTTTGCTAGAAGATAATTTTATAATTGTACATATACCACAACTGTTTTGCAAAAATGCCAGATTAAAATCATGGATCATACATAAACCAAGAGCACCTTTCCTCTTTTGGACAAAAAAATGCTTTTCCCATTTTTTATATTACCTCCCCCTTTTAGGAGGGTTTGAGCTCCCCCAAAATCATATAATGATACTCGTAGGATTTTCACATATATCCAATGGTAAAAAAAAACATGACATAACATAGTTTGGAAAAGTCAAGGTAATGGATTTTATCAAAATCTCCTTTCATCCATTTGATAACCACCGAGCAAACAATCCATTAACCCTTTGTGGCAATCTATCTTTAAGGAACATAAAAGTTTGCATTTTTTGGTCCACTAATATTATCTGGAATCCCAGTTAGAATCCCATCTTGCCTTCATTATCAATAAGCAAAGAATCTTTGGGTCGTTTTCTTTACCTCACCAGGCACGCTCTACCAAAACCCGAGATGATTATCAAAAATAATGTATTATCCTGACTATTTTTCATAAACCCAAACTGATTTTTAATACTTCATCACATTCACATGGCTTCACCTTACAAAACAAAAGGATATCATGAGCGGAGAGAGGGTGTGACATCATAGGGCTAGTGCGTGCTACACGCAACCCCGTTATCTTTCCTTGATTCTCCGCATGATTAAGAAGGCTAATGTCCACTTCCGTGAATAGATAAAAATGAAAGGAAACAAAGAATCTCATTTTCGTAAACCCCTATCTCGGAGAACATTTCATTTGAGCTGTCAATTCATTAATACATGATATTTGAAAGACGATAAACAACACATTATCCCGTCAATCCAAGTTGCCAAAAAAACTCATCTTCTGCATGACAACTCTAATAAAATCTCGTTCCATCCGGTCATATGATTTATTCATTTCAGTTTTGATTTCCATTCTACTTTGTCTTTTTCATAGGTATGTTACAAGGGCATGAAACAACTCTTGAGCAATCATAATGTTATTTTTGATTTGTCTTCCAGCAATAAAGTTGTACAAGATCTCTGATATTTGATTCGGTAATAACCTATTTAATTTCTAACATAAGACCTTTGATATTATCTTGTAACTCACATTAGACAGGCTAATTGAACAAAATTTTGATATATCTGTAAGTTTATCTTTTTCGGAATGAGACAAATGTTTGTATCATTTAATCCATCAGCTATAATACCACCGAAAAGGAACTCATTAACCATACAAGTTAATTCTTCCTTCACTATATCTCAGGAAATTCGGGATAAAACAAAGTTGTCATTCCATCTAATTCATACACTCTTTATGTATATATCGCATAACAAAGAAAGTTTCCCAATTATGTAACAATAAATATAAAATCCTCGTTAATCGAAGTCATGATTTTCGTGATAATATTTGCTAATGCTTTATCTATATCTTATGGGCTTGATGACTTAAAATATTTCTAAAATATCTAGTATCAATGGCTACCAACCCGAATCATCTTTCAAAGTTGCATTATCATTCTCATACATGCTTTCTGCTTTTTCTTTGAGTTCCTCCACATGCTTCTCCAAGTATATATCATTTTCTTCTTCTCCATTTGCTAAGGCTCTACGACAACTTGCTATATGGGCCATAACATTAGCATCAAATGGAAGCTCAGGTGAGTTCCATCCTTCCATTATAATTTGTCTAATCTCCTTGTTGTCCAACCATCGTTTGTCAAATTTGAATTTTTCTTAGCCCTAATTGGTTTGACTTGGATGTTCACTAAGACATAACGATGTTCTCATTCCCACAAGTGTAAATACTGAACCACCGAATGGGGGATTACTCATGCCAATCTTCATTCCCTATAAGAGCATCTAACAGTTGAATCATCCTATTTTCCCTACCCAAGATATTTTATTTCCAGAACATGAACATGGAAATTCTATCATGACACAATCGTTTAGCATTTCTAGAAAGGTAAAAACGAGCTATATGAGCGTCTCTTGTTCCCTTCTTTCTCATTGTGCCATGTAATCTCATTAAAATCACCTATCATGAACCATGATCCATTTCTCGTTTTGGCAAAACACGTAAGACGTTCTTATAACTTAATCCCTACGCTCTAAAACATGATTCCCATAAGCAAATTTCATATATAGTTTATTCCACCCAGTGAATGCTTCTATAATCAATCATCTGGTACTCAAAAACAAACGTGAATCTGAAAATTATCCATAAAAACGATAAACCATCGCTTTGGCCAAGTGGCTCAATGGTAAAAAAATGGTCAAATCCTAAATCACCTGAATGTTTCGGCAATATGGGCTTCTTATTATTCGTCTCTGATAAATACTACTCATGGACGATTCTTATTATGCATCTCCAATAGGTTGGTCATTCTCAATCCCTCAACAGTTCCAGCTGATTATTTTTTTCTAGATAATGTTTAAGGGTTTTTCTTGGAACCCTCCAAACCATTATAATTGGAATAATTGACGTTGAGATGATGACGCCTCTTACGCTCGATTTCCCTAGACGAGGTTAAACTTGTTGATGTAGCTTCTTGTTTCCATGGAGATCCTCGACAAAGGCACTTTGCCTTTTGTTTTGCAATCCCAAAGGAATACCACATCTTTGATCCACTCTTAATGGATGTTGATACCTTTGAGTTTCCAACCTTCTCTTTTGGAGAACATGAATATCTTATAATGAATGGGCCAGACACGATCAACACCATTGATGTATTTCTTTTTTCATTGCCATTAGCTCATCACCTAAAAGATCCTCCTCTTGCTCATCGTACTCCATAAATGCCCCCATCATTTTGCTTTTATTTTTCCCCTGACCCATAAATGTTTATCATTTAAAGCTCCAATAATCAAGGCATCATTAAGGAGGGTTATATGACGATATTGTTGACTAACATTTTGTGTTAACTTGTCTGGTTTTGTCTTTTCCTTGTGGAACATCTGAGAATAGAAAAGTCTTCAAAAAATTTTTACATCTCATGAAATCTTGTAATGGATTGAAAACATATCATATATGTGGTTCGGACATAATTTTCAACAGTTGGGAATAGTATTGCAAAGTTTATCTGCAATTGTTAAAATGTAACGATACACTTTATTGCATTGACAGCTTTAAACTCAGTATGCATAAGTGAAAAACTATATATGATATTCTTTGCTCCCATAAGTTCTTTGGATCCTTCACCAATTTTAAATCATATGTTTCCACTTGTTTAGCCATTTTGTTTTCAATAAACACCATATATCAAATCAGTATTAGACCCATGGACTATAATTCAGTGGAATTTGAAAACCACTGGTGAGGTATTATCTACTTAGAAAATAATATTTAACCATCTATATGGTGTAACTTTTATTTTGATATATTTTATTAAAATAATACTTGAAAACATATTCTAATCGGTTTTGGATGTCTTGATCTTTAAATAATATTATCTTGATATGGATCTATTGACTCTAACTTTCTTTTTCTTAGATTGAACTAGATAAGTATATTTTATCTACCCATGGCTCATTTCACATACATCTTTTTCGTTTAATTAACTATCTATATATTTAAAATCAAATTTTGACGGATATTAAAATTATCTTGAGAAATATATTTATCAAATCATATCTACTTTGGCATGAAAAAATAAACCTCATTTGGTTCCAGCTTTCTTTGCTAGGGAATCAGCTTGAATGTTGTAGCTCATATATCCTCATGATGAGTGAAAAGGAGTTAGGCTGTTTGTAAACCATAAGGTCGGATGCTATCGGTTGACTGCGCTTTAGAATCTGGAACTCATTTTTCAGTCCACATTTAATGCCACAGTTCAGTCCACACTTTCATGTTGAAACCCGATCCAATGGTTTAACGTAAACTTGACAGAAGTAGTGGTTTTGTGTCATAAATGCTTCGCTAACCAAAAGAAGATAATGAGCAAGCTCTATGGTCTTCCAATGGACAAGAAAGAATTATAATATCGTTCCATGAGTAACCCAAAGCAACAAGGGACAAGGGGATGTGTCATTTATATTTAATAGTTTCTTTTGTAAGCAACGGCGGTATAACTGAAATAAATGAAGATTATAAATTTCAATCTTGCCAATATCTTAGGGAAGGGGGGGAACCACAATATTTTAGCTTGTGATAACTGTTATGAGTCTCTTTCATAATAACATATAATAATCTTTGTAACTTACAATACATAGGCCAATCGATCTCGATTTGGCCATCGCTCTTGGTCTTGTCCTTTTTCAAGATAAGGCAAATGTTTGTTTAGTTCAACCTCTGGTGAAAACTTCAAGTGGAAAATAA
>CAJHQP010007473.1:0-32093 GCA_905132765.1 Moricandia arvensis | reverse complement strand
CTAATCAAAACGGAATGAATCACGATGTAAGAAGCTTTGTTTGTACTCATAAATCAGGGTAGAATCACCCTGAAGTTGAATCAATATCATAGGAGTTATGATGAAGAAGTTATCCCACTTTAACCGAAGTGATTCCAGTTTACCTTGTTTGGAGAGTTTGCAATTTCTTCTTGATTATAATCAAACCATAATGAATCAAGATGTAAGAATCTTGATTTGGACTCATAAATCAGTGGATAATCACCCTGAAGTTGAATCAATATCATAGGAGTTATGATTAAGAAGTTTTCCCCCTTTCAACCGAAGTGATTCAATTTTACCATGTTGGAGATTTGACAATTTCTTCTTGATTTTAATCAAAACATAATGAATCACGATTTAAGAAGCTTGATTTGGACACATAAATCAGTGGATAATCACCATGAAGTTGAATCAATATTATAGGAATTATGATGAAGAAGTTATCCTACATTTAACCGAAGTGTTTCCAGTTTGCCCTGTTTGGAGATTTGGCAATTTAGTCTTGATACTAATAAAACCAGAATGAATCACGATGTAAGAAGCTTGATTTGGACTCATTAATCACTGTATAATCACCCTGAAGTTGAATCAAGATCATAGGAGTTATGATGAAGAAGTTATCCCACTTTTAACCGAAGTGATTCCAGTTTACCCTGTTTGGAGATTTGGCAATTTCTTCTTGATACAAATAAAACCAGAATGAATCACGATGTAAGAAGCTTGATTTGGACTCATAAATCAGTGTAGAATTACCCTGAAGTTGAATCAAGATCATGGGAGTTATGATGAAGAAGTTATCCCACTTTTAACCGAAGTGATTCCAGTTTACCCTGTTTGGAGAGTTGGCAATTTCTTCTTGATAATAATAAAACCAGAACGAATCACGATGTAAGAAGCTTGATTTGGACTCATAAATAAGTTTAGAATCACCCTGAAGTTGAATCAAGATCATAGGAGTTATGATGAAGAAGTTATCCCACTTTTAACCGAAGTGACTCCAATTTACCTTGTTTGGAGATTTGGCAATTTCTTCTTGATTCTAATCAAACCAGAATGAATCAAGATGTAAGAAGCTTGATTTGGACTCATAAATCAGTGCAGAATCATCCTGAAGTTGAATCAATATCATTGGACTTATGATGAAGAAGTTATTCCACTTTTAACCGAAGTGATTCCAGTTTACCCTGTTTGGAGATTTGGCAATTTCTTCTTGATTCTAATCAAACCAGAATGAATCACGATGTAAGAAGCTTTATTTGTACTCATAAATCAGTGTAGAATCACCCTGAAGTTGAATCAATATCATAGGAGTTATGATGAAGAAGTTATCCCACTTTTAACCGAAGTGACTCCAGTTTACCCTGTTTGGAGATTTGGCAATTTCTTCTTGATTCTAATCAAACCAGAATGAATCAAGATGTAAGAAGCTTGATTTGGACTCATAAATCAGTGTAGAATCATCCTGAAGTTGAATCAATATCATAGGAGTTATGATGAAGAAGTTATTCCACTTTTAACCGAAGTGATTCCAGTTTACCCTGTTTGGAGATTTGGCAATTTATTCTTGATTCTAATAAAACCAGAATGAATCACGATGTAAGAAGCTTATTTGGACTCATAAATCAGTGTAGAATCACCCTGAAGTTGAATCAATATCATAGGAGTTATGATGAAGAAGTTATCCCACTTTTAACCGAAGTGATTCCAGTTTGCCCTGTTTGGAGATTTGGCAATTTATTCTTGATACTAATAAAACCAGAATGAATCACGATGTAAGAAGCTTGATTTGGACTCATAAATCAGTGTAGAATCACCCTGAAGTTGAATCAAGATCATAGGAGTTATGATGAAGAAGTTATCCCACTTTTAACCGAAGTGATTCCAGTTTACCCTGTTTGGAGATTTGGCAATTTCTTCTTGATACTAATAAACCAGAATGAATCACGATGTAAGAAGCTTGATTTGGACTCATAAATCAGTGCAGAATCATCCTGAAGTTGAATCAATATCATTGGAGTTATGATGAAGAAGTTATCCACTTTTAAGCGAAGTGATTCCAGTTTACCCTGTTTGGAGATTTGGCAATTTCTTCTTGATTCTAATCAAACCAGAATGAATCACGATGTAAGAAGCTTGATTTGTACTCATAAATCAGTGTAGAATCACCCTGAAGTTGAATCAATATCATAGGAGTTATGATGAAGAAGTTATCCCACTTTTAACCGAAGTGATTCCAGTTTACCCTGTTTGGAGATTTGGCAATTTCTTCTTGATACTAATAAAACCAGAATGAATCACGATGTAAGAAGCTTGATTTGGACTCATAAATCAGTGTAGAATCACCCTGAAGTTGAATCAATATCATAGGAGTTATGATGAAGAAGTTATCCCACTTTTAACCGAAGTGATTCCAGTTTGCCCTGTTTGGAGATTTGGCAATTTCTTCTTGATTCTAATCAAACCAGAATGAATCAAGATGTAAGAAGCTTTATTTGGACTCATAAATCAGTGTATAATCACCCTGAAGTTGAATCAATATCATAGGAGTTATGATGAAGAAGTTATCCCACTTTTAACCGAAGTGATTCCAGTTTACCCTGTTTGGAGATTTGGCAATTTCTTCTTGATACTAATAAAACCAGAATGAATCACGATGTAAGAAGCTTGATTTGGACTCATAAATCAGTGTAGAATCACCCTGAAGTTGAATCAAGATCATAGGAGTTATGATGAAGAAGTTATCCCACTTTAACCGAAGTGAATCCAGTTTACCCTGTTTGGAGATTTGGCAATTTCTTCTTGATACTAATAAAACCAGAATGAATCACGATGTAAGAAGCTTGATTTGGACTCATAAATCAGTGTAGAATTACCCGGAATTTGAATCAAGATCATGGGAGTTATGATGAAGAAGTTATCCCACTTTTAACCGAAGTGATTCCAGTTTACCCTGTTTGGAGAGTTGGCAATTTCTTCTTGATAATAATAAAACCAGAACGAATCACGATGTAAGAAGCTTGATTTGGACTCATAAATAAGTTTAGAATCACCCTGAAGTTGAATCAAGATCATAGGAGTTATGATGAAGAAGTTATCCCACTTTTAACCGAAGTGACTCCAATTTACCTTGTTTGGAGATTTGGCAATTTCTTCTTGATTCTAATCAAACCAGAATGAATCAAGATGTAAGAAGCTTGATTTGGACTCATAAATCAGTGCAGAATCATCCTGAAGTTGAATCAATATCATTGGACTTATGATGAAGAAGTTATTCCCACTTTTAACCGAAGTGATTCCAGTTTACCCTGTTTGGAGATTTGGCAATTTCTTCTTGATTCAAATCAAACCAGAATGAATCACGATGTAAGAAGCTTGATTTGGACTCATAAATCAGTGTAGAATCACCCTGAAGTTGAATCAATATCATAGGAGTTATGATGAAGAAGTTATCCCACTTTTAACCGAAGTGATTCCAGTTTGCCCTGTTTGGAGATTTGGCAATTTCTTCTTGATACTAATAAAACCAGAATGAATCACGATGTAAGAAGCTTGATTTGGACTCATAATCAGTGTAGAATCACCCTGAAGTTGAATCAAGATCATAGGAGTTATGATGAAGAAGTTATCCCACTTTTAACCGAAGTGATTCCAGTTTACCCTGTTTGGAGATTTGGCAATTTCTTCTTGATACTAATAAAACCAGAATGAATCACGATGTAAGAAGCTTGATTTGGACTCATAAATCAGTGCAGAATCATCCTGAAGTTGAATCAATATCATTGGACTTATGATGAAGAAGTTATCCACTTTTAACCGAAGTGATTCCAGTTTACCCTGTTTGGAGATTTGGCAATTTCTTCTTGATACTAATAAAACCAGAATGAATCACGATGTAAGAAGCTTGATTTGGACTCATAAATCAGTGTAGAATCACCCTGAAGTTGAATCAAGATCATAGGAGTTATGATGAAGAAGTTATCCCACTTTTAACCGAAGTGACTCCAGTTTACCCTGTTTGGAGATTTGGCAATTTCTTCTTGATTCTAATCAAACCATAATGAATCAAGATGTAAGAAGCTTGATTTGGACTCATAAATCAGTGCAGAATCATCCTGAAGTTGAATCAATATCATTGGAGTTATGATGAAGAAGTTATCCCACTTTTAACCGAAGTGATTCCAGTTTACCCTGTTTGGAGATTTGGCAATTTCTTCTTGATTCTAATCAAACCAGAATGAATCACGATGTAAGAAGCTTGATTTGAACTCATAAATCAGTGTAGAATCACCCTGAAGTTGAATCAATATCATAGGAGTTATGATGAAGAAGTTATCCCACTTTTAACCGAAGTGATTCCAGTTTGCCCTGTTTGGAGATTTGGCAATTTATTCTTGATACTAATAAAACCAGAATGAATCACGATGTAAGAAGCTTGATTTGGACTCATAAATCAGTGTAGAATCACCCTGAAGTTGAATCAAGATCATAGGAGTTATGATGAAGAAGTTATCCCACTTTTAACCGAAGTGATTCCAGTTTACCCTGTTTGGAGATTTGGCAATTTCTTTTTGATACTAATAAAACCAGAATGAATCACGATGTAAGAAGCTTGATTTGGACTCATAAATCAGTGTAGAATCATCCTGAAGTTGAATCAATATCATTGGACTTATGATGAAGAAGTTATCCCACTTTTAACCGAAGTGATTCCAGTTTACCCTGTTTGGAGATTTGGCAATTTCTTCTTGATACTAATAAACCAGAATGAATCACGATGTAAGAAGCTTGATTTGGACTCATAAATCAGTGTAGAATCACCCTGAAGTTGAATCAATATCATAGGAGTTATGATGAAGAAGTTATCCCACTTTTAACCGAAGTGATTCCAGTTTGCCCTGTTTGGAGATTTGGCAATTTCTTCTTGATACTAATAAAACCAGAATGAATCACGATGTAAGAAGCTTGATTTGGACTCATAAATCAGTGTAGAATCACCCTGAAGTTGAATCAAGATCATAGGAGTTATGATGAAGAAGTTATCCCACTTTTAACCGAAGTGATTCCAGTTTACCCTGTTTGGAGATTTGGCAATTTCTTCTTGATACTAATAAAACCAGAATGAATCACGATGTAAGAAGCTTGATTTGGACTCATAAATCAGTGGCTAATCACCCTGAAGTTGAATCAATATCATAGGAGTTATGATGAAGAAGTTATCCCACTTTTAACCGAAGTGATTCCAGTTTACCTGTTTGGAGATTTGGCAATTTCTTCTTGATACTAATAAAACCAGAATGAATCACGATGTAAGAAGCTTGATTTGGACTCATAAATCAGTGTAGAATCACCCTGAAGTTGAATCAATATCATAGGAGTTATGATGAAGAAGTTATCCCACTTTTAACCGAAGTGATTCCAGTTTACCCTGTTTGGAGATTTGGCAATTTCTTCTTGATACTAATAAAACCAGAATGAATCACGATGTAAGAAGCTTGATTTGGACTCATAAATCAGTGTAGAATCACCTGAAGTTGAATCAATATCATAGGAGTTATGATGAAGAAGTTATCCCACTTTTAACCGAAGTGATTCCAGTTTACCCTGTTTGGAGATTTGGCAATTTCTTCTTGATACTAATAAAACCAGAATGAATCACGATGTAAGAAGCTTGATTTGGACTCATAAATAAGTTTAGAATCACCCTGAAGTTGAATCAAGATCATAGGAGTTATGATGAAGAAGTTATCCCACTTTTAACCGAAGTGATTCCAGTTTACCTGTTTGGAGATTTGGCAATTTCTTCTTGATTCTAATCAAACCATAATGAATCAAGATGTAAGAAGCTTGATTTGGACTCATAAATCAGTGCAGAATCATCCTGAAGTTGAATCAATATCATTGGACTTATGATGAAGAAGTTATTCCACTTTTAACCGAAGTGATTCCAGTTTACCCTGTTTGGAGATTTGACAATTTCTTCTTGATACTAATAAAACCAGAATGAATCACGATGTAAGAAGCTTGATTTGGACTCATAATCAGTGTAGAATCACCCTGAAGTTGAATCAATATCATAGGAGTTATGATGAAGAAGTTATCCCACTTTTAACCGAAGTGATTCCAGTTTGCCCTGTTTGGAGATTTGGCAATTTAGTCTTGATAATAATAAAACCAGAATGAATCACGATGTAAGAAGCTTGATTTGGACTCATTAATCACTGTATAATCACCCTGAAGTTGAATCAAGATCATAGGAGTTATGATGGAGAAGTTATCCCACTTTTAACCGAAAGTGATTCAGTTTACCCTGTTTGGAGATTTGACAATTTCTTCTTGATACAATAAAACCAGAATGAATCACGATGTAAGAAGCTTGATTTGGACTCATAAATCAGTGCAGAATCATCCTGAAGTTGAATCAATATCATTGGACTTATGATGAAGAAGTTATTCCACTTTTAACCGAAGTGATTCCAGTTTACCCTGTTTGGAGATTTGACAATTTCTTCTTGATTCTAATCAAACCAGAATGAATCACGATGTAAGAAGTTTTATTTTACTCATAAATCAGTGTAAATCACCCTGAAGTTGAATCAATATCATAGGAGTTATGATGAAGAAGTTATCCCACTTTTAACCGAAGTGACTCCAATTTACCTTGTTTGGAGATTTGGCAATTTCTTCTTGATTCTAATCAAACCATAATGAATCAAGATGTAAGAAGCTTGATTTGGACTCATAAATCAGTGCAGAATCATCCTGAAGTTGAATCAATATCATTGGACTTATGATGAAGAAGTTATTCCACTTTTAACCGAAGTGATTCCAGTTTACCCTGTTTGGAGATTTGGCAATTTCTTCTTGATTCTAATCAAACCAGAATGAATCACGATCTAAGAAGCTTATTTGTACTCATAAATCAGTGTAGAATCACCCTGAAGTTGAATCAATATCATAGGAGTTATGATGAAGAAGTTATCCCACTTTTAACCGAAGTGATTCCAGTTTGCCCTGTTTGGAGATTTGGCAATTTAGTCTTGATACTAATAAAACCAGAATGAATCACGATGTAAGAAGCTTGATTTGGACTCATTAATCACTGTATAATCACCCTGAAGTTGAATCAAGATCATAGGAGTTATGATGGAGAAGTTATCCCACTTTTAACCGAAGTGATTCCAGTTTACCCTGTTTGGAGATTTGGCAATTTCTTCTTGATACAAATCAAACCAGAATGAATCACGATGTAAGAAGCTTGATTTGGACTCATAAATCAGTGCAGAATCATCCTGAAGTTGAATCAATATCATTGGACTTATGATGAAGAAGTTATTCCACTTTTAACCGAAGTGATTCCAGTTTACCCTGTTTGGAGATTTTGACAATTTCTTCTTGATTCTAATCAAAACGGAATGAATCACGATGTAAGAAGCTTTGTTTGTACTCATAAATCAGTGTAGAATCACCCTGAAGTTGAATCAATATCATAGGAGTTATGATGAAGAAGTTATCCCACTTTTAACCGAAGTGATTCCAGTTACCCTGTTTGGAGATTTGGCAATTATCTTCTTAATTCTTATCAAAACAGAATGAATAACGATGTAAGAAGCTTGATTTGGACTCATAAATCAGTGATAATCACCATGAATTGAATCAATATCATAGGAGTTATGATAAGAAGTTTCCCCCTTTCAACCGAAGTGATTCAATTTTACCCTGTTTGGAGATTGACAATTTCTTCTTGATTCTAATCAAAAACATAATGAATCACGATTTAAGAAGCTTGATTTGGACTCATAAATCAGTGGATAATCACCATGAAGTTGAATCAATATTATAGGAATTATAATGAAGAAGTTATCCTACATTTAACCGAAGTGTTTCCAGTTTGCCATGTTTGGAAATTTGGCAATTTAGTCTTGATACTAATAAAAATAGAAAGAATCACGATGTAAGAAGCTTGATTTAGACTCATTAATCACTATATAATCACCCTGAAGTTGAATCAAGATCATAGGACTTATGATGAAGAAGCTATCCCACTTTTAACAAAAGTGATTCCAATTTACCCTGTTTAGAGATTTGGTAATTTCTTCTTGATACAATAAAACCAGAATGAATCACGATGTAAGAAGCTTGATTTGGACTCATAAATCAGTGTAGAATTACCCGGAAGTTGAATCAAGATCATGGGAGTTATGATGAAGAAGTTATCCCACTTTTAACCAAAGTGATTCCAGTTTACCCTCTTTGGAGAGTTGGCAATTTCTTCTTGATAATAATAAAACCAGAACGAATCACGATGTAAGAAGCTTGATTTGGACTCATAAATAAGTTTAGAATCACCCTGAAGTTGAATTAAGATCATAGGAATTGCCAACTTCAGGGTGAGTCCAAATCAAGCTTCTTACATAGTGATTTATTCTGGTTTTATTTGTATCTAGAAGAAATTGTCAAATCTCCAAATAAGGCAAACTGGAATCACTTCGGTTAAAAGTGGAATCACTTCTGGGTTTATTTGTATCAAGAAGAAATTCTCAAATTTCCAAACAGGGTAAACTAGAAAAACTACGGTTAAAAATGGGATAACTTCTTCATCATAACTCCTATGATCTTGATTCAACTTCAGCGTGATTATACAGTGATTAATGAGTCCAAATCAAGCTTCATACATCATGATTCATTCTGGTTTTATTAGTATCAAGACTAAATTGCCAAATCTCCAAACAGGACAAACTGGAAACACTTCGGTTAAATGTAGGATAACTTCTTCATCATAACTCCTATGATCGTGATTCAACTTCAGGGTGATTCTACACTGATTTATGAGTCCAAATCAAGCTTCTTACATCATGATTCATTCTAGTTTTATTAGTATCAAGACTAAATTGCCAAATCTCCAAACAGGGCAAACTGGAATCACTTCAGTTAAAAGTGGGATAACTTCTTCATCATAACTTCTATGATATTGATTCAACTTCAGGGTGATTCTACACTGATTTATGAGTACAAATAAAGCTTCTTACGTCGTGATTCATTCTGGTTTGATTAGAATCAAGAAGAAATTTTCAAATCTCCAAACAGGGAAAACTGGAGTCACTTCGGTTAAAAGTGGGATAACTTCTTCATTATAACTCCTATGATCTTGATTAAAATTCAGGGTGATTCCAAACTGATTTATGAGTCCAAATCAAGCTTCTTACATCGTGATTCATTCTGGTTTTATTTGTATCAAGACTAAATTGCCAAATCTCCAAACAGGGCAAACTGGAATCACTTCGGTTAAAAGTGGGATAACTTCTTCATCATAACTCCAATGATATTGATTCAACTTCAGGATGATTCTACACAGATTTATGAGTCCAAATCAAGCTTCTTACATCGTGATTCATTCTGGTTTTATTTGTATCAAGAAGAAATTACCAAATCTCCAAACAGGGTAAACTGGAGTCACTTCGGTTAAAAGTGGGATAACTTCTTCATCATAACTCCTATGATCTTGATTCAACTTCAGGGTGACTCTACACTGATTAATGAGTCCAAATCAAGCTTCTTACATCGTGATTCATTATGGTTTTATTAGTATCAAGAATAAATTGCCAAATCTCCAAACATGGCAAACTGTAATCACTTCGGTTAAAAGTGGGATAACTTCTTCATCATAACTCCTATGATATTGATTCAACTTCAGGGTGATTCTACACTGATTTATGAGTACTAATTAAGCTTCTTACATCGTGATTTATTCTGTTTTTCTTAGTATCGAGAAGAAATTGCCAAATCTCATGGCAAACTGGGATCACTTCGGTTAAAAGTGGGACAACTTTTTCATCATAACTCTAATGATATTGATTCAACATCAGTATTATTCTACACTGATTTATGAGTCCAAATCAAGATTATTACATCTTGATTCATTCTGGTTTGATTAGAATCAAGAAGAAATTACCAAATCTCCAAACAGGGTAAACTGGAGTCACTTCGGTTAAAAGTGGGATAACATCTTCATTATAACTCCTATGATCTTGATTAAAATTCAAGGTGATTCTAAACTGATTTATGAGTCCAAATCAAGCTTCTTACATCGTGATTCATTCTGGTTTTATTTGTATCAAGACTAAATTGCCAATTCTCCAAACAGGGAAACTGGAATCACTTCGGTTAAAAGTGGGATATCTTCTTCATCATAACTCCTATGATATTGATTCAACTTCAGGGTGATTCTACACTGATTTATGAGTACAAATAAAGCTTCTTACATTATTATTCATTCTGGTTTGATTAAAATTAAGAAGAAATTGTCAAATCTCCAAAAGGGTAAACTGGAATCACTTCGGTTAAAAGTGGAATAACTTCTTCATCATAAGTCCAATGATATTGATTCAACTTCAGGATGATTCTGCACTGATTAATGAGTCCAAATCAAGCTACTTACATCGTGATTCATTCTGGTTTTATTTGTATAAAGAAGAAATTGTCAAATCTCCAAACAGGGTAAACTGGAATCACTTCGGTTAAAAGTGGGATAACTTCTCCATCATAACTCCTATGATCTTGATTCGACTTCAGGGTGATTATACAGTGATTAATGAGTCCAAATCAAGCTTCTTACATCGTGATTCATTCTGGTTTTATTTGTATCAAGACTAAATTGCCAAATCTCCAAACAGGACAAACTGGAATCACTTCGGTTAAAAGTGGGATAACTTCTTCATCATAACTCCTATGATATTGATTCAACTTCAGGGTGATTCTACACTGATTTATAAGTACAAATAAAGCTTCTTACATCGTGATTCATTATGGTTTGATGAGAATCAAGAAGAAATTGTCAAATCTCCAAACAGGGTAAACTGGAATCACTTCGGTTAAAAGTGGAATAACTTCTTCATCATAAGTCGATATTGATTCAACTTCAGAATGATTCTGCACTGATTTATGAGTCCAAATCAAGCTTCTTACATCTAGATTCATTATGGTTTGATTAGAATCAAGAAGAAATTGCCAAATCTCCAAACAAGGTAAATTGGAGTCACTTCGGTTAAAAGTGGGATAACTTCTTCATCATAACTCCTATGATATTGATTCAACTTCAGGGTGATTCTACACTGATTTATGATTACAAATAAAGCTTCTTACATTATTATTCATTCTGGTTTGATTAAAATTAAGAAGAAATTATCAAATCTCCAAACAGGGTAAACTGGAATCACTTCGGTTAAAAGTGGAATAACTTCTTCATCATAAGTCCAATGATATTGATTCAACTTCAGGATGATTCTGCACTGATTAATGAGTCCAAATCAGGCTACTTACATCGTGATTCATTCTGGTTTTATTTGTATAAAGAAGAAATTGTCAAATCTCCAAACATGGTAAACTGGAATCACTTCGGTTAAAAGTGGGATAACTTCTCCATCATAACTCCTATGATCTTGATTCAACTTCAGGGTGATTATACAGTGATTAATGAGTCCAAATCAAGCTTCTTACATCGTGATTCATTCTGGTTTTATTAGTATCAAGACTAAATTGCCAAATCTCCAAACAGGGCAAACTGGAATCACTTCGGTTAAAAGTGGGATAACTTCTTCATCATAACTCCTATGATATTGACTCAACTTCAGGGTGATTCTAAACTGATTTATGAGTACAAATAAAGCTTCTTACATCGTGATTCATTCTGGTTTGATTAGAATCAAGAAGAAATTGTCAAATCTCCAAACAGGGTAAACTGGAATCACTTCGGTTAAAAGTGGAATAACTTCTTCATCATAAGTCCAATGATATTGATTCAACTTCAGAATGATTCTGCACTGATTTATGAGTCCAAATCAAGCTTCTTACATCTTGATTCATTATGGTTTGATTAGAATCAAGAAGAAATTGCCAAATCTCCAAACAATGTAAATTGGAGTCACTTCGGTTAAAAGTGGGATAACTTCTTCATCATAACTCCTATGATCTTGATTCAACTTCAGGGTGATTCTAAACTTATTTTTGAGTCCAAATAAAGCTTCTTACATCGTGATTCTTTCTGGTTTTATTATTATCAAGAAGAAATTGCCAACTCTCCAAACAGGGTAAACTGGAATCACTTTGGTTAAAAGTGGGATAACTTCTTCATCATAACTCCCATGATCTTGATTCAACTTCCGGGTAATTCTACACTGATTTATGAGTCCAAATCAAGCTTCTTACATCGAGGCAAGGGAGCTGTCACTTTCACACTTCTGGCTGAGCCATTTTGTCTCTACTTGGCTAGTATTGTTTATTCATTTCTGTATGCAAGTTGTATCTCTATTTAAATGCTGTAACCAGAACCAGAATGAATTAAGGGAATTATTCCCCTCTCTCTCTTCTATTTTCGAAATCCCTCTCTCTCTCTCTAGTTCATCATGTTCTTCATTCTCCAGAAACAAACTCTCAAGTAAATCTCTCATTCTAACATTTCTATCCCTAGAAAGTACTTTAGCTCACCCAAATCTTTAATATCAAAACTAGACTTAAGGAAAGCTTTAGTAGAGATGATACCTTCCTTGTTACTTCCTGTGATGATAATATCATCCACATAGATCAGGATCACCACAATTCCTTGCTTACTTGTGAGGGTGAAGAGAGTATGGTCAGCTTCTGATTTTACAAACCCTCTTCCATTTAAGGTTGTACTCAGCTTGTGATACCAGGCTCTTGGTGATTGTTTCAATCCATAAATTGCCTTCTTCAGCCTTAAAACATTTCCTGGTTTGACCATGTCCTCCATACCAGGAGGTGGTCTCATGTACACCTCATCCTCCAGTTCTCCTTGTAGGAAAGCATTCTTGACATCCATCTGCCATAAATCCCATTCCAAGTTCACTGCCACTGAGAGAAGAATCCTTATAGTGTGGAGCTTTGCTACTGGTGCAAAGGTGTCTAGATAGTCTTCTCCATAGACCTGGGTGTATCCTCTTGCAACCAGCCTTGTCTTCCTCCTCTCTGGCTTTCCATTAGCCAAGTATTTGATGGTATAGAGCAGGCGACTTGTCACTGCCTTCTTTCCTTTGGGGAGCTCAGTTTCATACCAAGTATCATTCTTGATCATGGCATTGATCTCATCTCCAACTGACTCTCTCCATTCTTCATGAGCCATGGCCTCCTCATAGGTCTTTGGAACATAATCTTGATCCAGATTGGTGATGAAAGCTACATGCTCTTGAGGATAGCTTGCAAATGAACAGGTTGCTTGAGTAGGATGAGCCACTGCATTGCTGTTGAAGTATACTCTGGTGTTGATCCAATTTGATGGGTCTTTTCTCACTCTGGTACTTCTTCTTAATGGCTGAGTCTGCTCCTCCACCATTATATCATCATGCCCTTGATTTCCACTAGAATTGTACTGATCTTGGTCATGTACTGCTTCATCTTGGTCATGTACTGATGTTGAATCTGAATTAGTTTCTGCTCCATCTTGATCATGTGCTGATGCTGAATCAGTTTCTGGTGTTGATTCATGCTCACTGCCCCCCTCAGGATCAAGATGGACTGTCTCAAAAACAGGTGGTGTTGCTTCCTTGTGCACAACAGTTGGTGGTGATGGAGTGATTCCTAAGCTTTCCATAATGATTCTCAGGTTGTTTGCCCTATCTGATGGTCCTTGTGAGAGATCTCTTAGGTTTTCCCAGTCCTTCTCATCATAGTACCCTTTGGATTCTACAAACTTGACATCCCTTGAGACCATCACCCTTTTGAGTCTGGTAGGTAACACTTGTATCCCTTCTGCGTGTGGGAGTACCCAATGAACATGGCTTTGATACTCTTAGGATCAAGCTTGTTCCTCTGCTCACCTGGTACCAATACAAAGCACACACACCCAAACACACGCAAATGATCTATGGGAGGTTTAGTCTTGTTTAATACCTGAAATGGAGATATATCTTTGAGGATTTTGGTTGGGATTCTGTTAATAAGGTAGCATGCTGACACCACAGCATCTCCCCAAAATCTCTTTGGGACATTGGTGTGGAACATCATGCTCCTTGCAACCTCCATAAGGTGTCTATTCTTCCTCTCAGCCACTCCATTTTGTTGTGGTGTGTATGGACAGCTTGTTTGATGAATGATTCCATGCTTTGCTAAGTGTTGTCTGAAGGCATTGCTAGTGTATTCTCCCCCATTATCTGACCTAAAAATTTTGATCTTGGAATTGAAATGGTTAGTTACATAGTTTTGGAAGTTAATAAAAGCTTCTAAAACTCTATCTTTACTTTGAATCAGTGTGAGCCAAGTATATTTAGATTTCTCATCTATAAATGTGACAAAATATTTATGGTTTTCTCTAGATACACAAGGAGCAGTCCAAACATCAGAATGCACTAGATCAAAGCAATTTTCATAAATAGTCATAGATGAAGGAAAGACAGACTTATGATGTTTACCAAGTATACAGGCCTCACAAGTTTCATTTTGCAAAGATAAACTAGGTAACATCAATTTTAAGCATGAGAATGGGGGTGGCCTAATCTAGCATGCCATAACACATCATTAGCTAAAACAGAAGCAGAATTAAAGGCATAAGTAGAATCTGATCCAAGCTTGGTATCTTCAAGAAAGTATAGTTCTCCCTTGCTTACACCTTTGCCCAGCATCTTACTGGTCTTAATATCCTGAAAGCACACATCATTAGGACTAAAATAACATTGCAATTCAGATCATTAGTTGCTCTCTTCACAGATACAAGGTTAGAAGCAAATGTAGGCATATAGAAAGCTTGAGATTCTTTGTTAAACAGGTTCAGATTGCCTATTCCTTCTATGGGAATTCTATCACCATTTGCAATCACAACACTTCCTAGGGCTGGTTTAATATCACTAATCAGTCTAGCATCCCTAATCATATGATGAGAAGCCCCTGAATCAATGATCAATGGCCTAGCAGTGTGAGATGTATTGTGAATAGAATTTAAAGCATTAATACTTTGGTTACCAGAGTTTGCATTGAGAGCCTTGATCAAGGCCTCAATGTCTGACTTGCGGATGTATGCATCCTCATGAGGTGGTTGAGACATGGCGTGGGAGGTGGAGGCACCATTGTGTGCAGTGGAGATCAAGGCTCTCCCATCATCTCCCATGCGCATATGCTCATGTCCTCTTGCTTCATGGGCTCTAGTCTGGTTGTATTTGTTGGTTGAGGTTGGTCTGAGATGAGGATGGAGGATCCAGCAGTTGGTTTTGGAGTGTCCTTGCTTCTTGCAATGCTCACAAGTCACTGACTTGTCTCCTCCTCCTCTTGGTTTGAAGTAGGCTTTGTTAGCTGATACACTTTCCAACTTTTCTGCCTTGTGTGCCATAGAGAGTCCTCCTTTTCCACCACCAAAGAGTCCATCTGAGCCTATCTCCTTTTGAAGTTGAGCACATACATCATCATAGCTTGGAAGCACCTTGTCTCTCAATATGTGTTTCACCACATCAATGAAGCTTGGGCTGAGTGTGAGGAGTAGACCAAAGATTCTATCTTCCTCACGCCTTACTTCCATAGTGGCAGGGTCATTGGTGCTTGGTCGTAGCATCTCCAGCTCAGACCACAGCTGACTATACTTCCCAAGGTGCTTGGTGAAGTCTCCATCTTCTTGCTGTAGGTTGTTGATGGCCCTCTTGACCTCAAAGATTCTGTTGAGGTTAGAAGTGTTGCCATACACCCTGTGCAAGGTATCCCACAATTGTTTTGGGGTAGTGCAGTGTGAGTAAGAGTCCATAAGGGGACCATCAAGAGAGCTTTGCATGATAGACAGCACCATGAGGTCTTCCTGATCCCATTTGCCTTCATCTACCACTACAACCTCCTTGCCATCTTCTCCTTGGGTGATTTTCTTTGGAGCTGTGCTTGAAGTGATATGCTCCCAAAGACCTCTTCCCCCAAGGGCTGTCTTTGTCAATCTAGACCAGGTAATGTAGTTTCCTGGTCCCTTGAGTGTGCAAGGAATGTGAACTGGTCTGTAATTCTCCATCTTCTTCTTAGGCGCCAAAGAGAGTTTTCAAAATTTTCAGGCTGGAATACTAACAAATCACTCTGGAACTGAAAGAAATGACGTTTAGAATCAAGATAAACTCTCAAGGAAAGGAAATAGAGACAGAACAGAGTGAGCACAGCCAAGAAAAATTCAAAAGAACTCAAGAACCCAGGTTTATTATCCACTGGATAAAAGAAATCTGTAGAGATATTTGTAAACTTGAACCAGAGAAACAAGAGAGACTGAGGAATAGAGTAAGCTTTCGGAAGTAAACGAGGTAATTAGGAGCTTAAAGCTCTGATACCATGATAGAAAATGATGAACAATGAAGAACAAGATGAAGAACAGGAGAGAGAGAGATTAGGGTATCCGAGAGAGAGAGAGAGATGAAGGAGGAATCGATTTCCTTGCTTAATTTTGGGAAGCATACAAGGTTATTTAAAGACTAAATTGGGACAGAACAAGACATCAAGAATATATTAAACAAAGAAGCTCTGGAAGGGATTTGAATCTGGATAGTGACTACTCCTGAACGGTCTCCAAGCCTTAAGGCAACATGTGACTTTTATTATATTCTATTTGCCACTTGCTTGTCTCTTGTCTTTACTTCCAACGGGTCTCTCCTCTTCCCAGTTCAGTCCAGACAAGTTTATTTCATCTCCTTGTCTTCTAAGGTAACCTAGCACACGGATATGAAGCTTGAGTTCCAAGTCTTGTACGGACAGACTTGAGTTCCAAGCTTCATGTAGACAGAACACTTCTTCAACCATCTGAACCTCTACATCCTCTTGTCTTGTTTTATTGCTTCATATTCACATCCATGTCAATAGAATCACCCTGAAGTTGAATCAATATCATAGGAGTTATGATGAAGAAGTTATCCTACTTTTAACCGAAGTGATTCCAGTTTGCCCTGTTTGGAGATTTGGCAATTTAGTCTTGATACTAATAAAACCAGAATGAATCACGATGTAAGAAGCTTGATTTGGACTCATTAATCACTGTATAATCACCCTGAAGTTGAATCAAGATCATAGGAGTTATGATGGAGAAGTTATCCCACTTTTAACCGAAGTGATTCCAGTTTACCCTGTTTGGAGATTTGACAATTTCTTCTTGATACTAATAAAACCAGAATGAATCACGATGTAAGAAGCTTGATTTGGACTCATAAATCAGTGTAGAATCACCCTGAAGTTGAATCAATATCATTGGAGTTATGATGAAGAAGTTATCCCACTTTTAACCGAAGTGATTCCAGTTTGCCCTGTTTGGAGATTTGGCAATTTCTTCTTGATACTAATAAAACCAGAATGAATCACGATGTAAGAAGCTTGATTTGGACTCATAAATCAGTGTAGAATCACCCTGAAGTTGAATCAATATCATTGGAGTTATGATGAAGAAGTTATCCCACTTTTAACCGAAGTGATTCCAGTTTGCCCTGTTTGGAGATTTGGCAATTTCTTCTTGATACTAATAAAACCAGAATGAATCACGATGTAAGAAGCTTGATTTGGACTCATAAATCAGTGTAGAATCACCCTGAAGTTGAATCAATATCATTGGAGTTATGATGAAGAAGTTATCCCACTTTTAACCGAAGTGATTCCAGTTTGCCCTGTTTGGAGATTTGGCAATTTCTTCTTGATACTAATAAAACCAGAATGAATCACGATGTAAGAAGCTTGATTTGGACTCATAAATCAGTGTAGAATCACCCTGAAGTTGAATCAATATCATTGGAGTTATGATGAAGAAGTTATCCCACTTTTAACCGAAGTGATTCCAGTTTGCCCTGTTTGGAGATTTGGCAATTTCTTCTTGATACTAATAAAACCAGAATGAATCACGATGTAAGAAGCTTGATTTGGACTCATAAATCAGTGTAGAATCACCCTGAAGTTGAATCAATATCATTGGAGTTATGATGAAGAAGTTATCCCACTTTTAACCGAAGTGATTCCAGTTTGCCCTGTTTGGAGATTTGGAATTTATTCTTGATACTAATAAAACCAGAATGAATCACGATGTAAGAAGCTTGATTTGGACTCATTAATCAGTGTAGAATCACCCTGAAGTTGAATCAATATCATTGGAGTTATGATGAAGAAGTTATCCCACTTTTAACCGAAGTGATTCCAGTTTGCCCTGTTTGGAGATTTGGCAATTTCTTCTTGATACTAATAAAACCAGAATGAATCACGATGTAAGAAGCTTGATTTGGACTCATAAATCAGTGTAGAATCACCCTGAAGTTGAATCAATATCATTGGAGTTATGATGAAGAAGTTATCCCACTTTTAACCGAAGTGATTCCAGTTTGCCCTGTTTGGAGATTTGGCAATTTCTTCTTGATACTAATAAAACCAGAATGAATCACGATGTAAGAAGCTTGATTTGGACTCATAAATCAGTGTAGAATCACCCTGAAGTTGAATCAATATCATTGGAGTTATGATGAAGAAGTTATCCCACTTTTAACCGAAGTGATTCCAGTTTGCCCTGTTTGGAGATTTGGCAATTTCTTCTTGATACTAATAAAACCAGAATGAATCACGATGTAAGAAGCTTGATTTGGACTCATAAATCAGTGTAGAATCACCCTGAAGTTGAATCAATATCATTGGAGTTATGATGAAGAAGTTATCCCACTTTTAACCGAAGTGATTCCAGTTTGCCCTGTTTGGAGATTTGGCAATTTCTTCTTGATACTAATAAAACCAGAATGAATCACGATGTAAGAAGCTTGATTTGGACTCATAAATCAGTGTAGAATCACCCTGAAGTTGAATCAATATCATTGGAGTTATGATGAAGAAGTTATCCCACTTTTAACCGAAGTGATTCCAGTTTGCCCTGTTTGGAGATTTGGCAATTTCTTCTTGATACTAATAAAACCAGAATGAATCACGATGTAAGAAGCTTGATTTGGACTCATAAATCAGTGTAGAATCATCCTGAAGTTGAATCAATATCATTGGAGTTATGATGAAGAAGTTATCCCACTTTTAACCGAAGTGATTCCAGTTTGCCCTGTTTGGAGATTTGGCAATTTCTTCTTGATACTAATAAAACCAGAATGAATCACGATGTAAGAAGCTTGATTTGGACTCATAAATCAGTGTAGAATCACCCTGAAGTTGAATCAATATCATTGGAGTTATGATGAAGAAGTTATCCCACTTTTAACCGAAGTGATTCCAGTTTGCCCTGTTTGGAGATTTGGCAATTTCTTCTTGATACTAATAAAACCAGAATGAATCACGATGTAAGAAGCTTGATTTGGACTCATAAATCAGTGTAGAATCACCCTGAAGTTGAATCAATATCATTGGAGTTATGATGAAGAAGTTATCCCACTTTTAACCGAAGTGATTCCAGTTTGCCCTGTTTGGAGATTTGGCAATTTCTTCTTGATACTAATAAAACCAGAATGAATCACGATGTAAGAAGCTTGATTTGGACTCATAAATCAGTGTAGAATCACCCTGAAGTTGAATCAATATCATTGGAGTTATGATGAAGAAGTTATCCCACTTTTAACCGAAGTGATTCCAGTTTGCCCTGTTTGGAGATTTGGCAATTTCTTCTTGATACTAATAAAACCAGAATGAATCACGATGTAAGAAGCTTGATTTGGACTCATAAATCAGTGTAGAATCACCCTGAAGTTGAATCAATATCATTGGAGTTATGATGAAGAAGTTATCCCACTTTTAACCGAAGTGATTCCAGTTTGCCCTGTTTGGAGATTTGGCAATTTCTTCTTGATACTAATAAAACCAGAATGAATCACGATGTAAGAAGCTTGATTTGGACTCATAAATCAGTGTAGAATCACCCTGAAGTTGAATCAATATCATTGGAGTTATGATGAAGAAGTTATCCCACTTTTAACCGAAGTGATTCCAGTTTGCCCTGTTTGGAGATTTGGCAATTTCTTCTTGATACTAATAAAACCAGAATGAATCACGATGTAAGAAGCTTGATTTGGACTCATAAATCAGTGTAGAATCACCCTGAAGTTGAATCAATATCATTGGAGTTATGATGAAGAAGTTATCCCACTTTTAACCGAAGTGATTCCAGTTTGCCCTGTTTGGAGATTTGGCAATTTATTCTTGATACTAATAAAACCAGAATGAATCACGATGTAAGAAGCTTGATTTGGACTCATAAATCAGTGTAGAATCACCCTGAAGTTGAATCAATATCATTGGAGTTATGATGAAGAAGTTATCCCACTTTTAACCGAAGTGATTCCAGTTTGCCCTGTTTGGAGATTTGGCAATTTCTTCTTGATACTAATAAAACCAGAATGAATCACGATGTAAGAAGCTTGATTTGGACTCATAAATCAGTGTAGAATCATCCTGAAGTTGAATCAATATCATTGGAGTTATGATGAAGAAGTTATCCCACTTTTAACCGAAGTGATTCCAGTTTGCCCTGTTTGGAGATTTGGCAATTTCTTCTTGATACTAATAAAACCAGAATGAATCACGATGTAAGAAGCTTGATTTGGACTCATAAATCAGTGTAGAATCACCCTGAAGTTGAATCAATATCATTGGAGTTATGATGAAGAAGTTATCCCACTTTTAACCGAAGTGATTCCAGTTTGCCCTGTTTGGAGATTTGGCAATTTCTTCTTGATACTAATAAAACCAGAATGAATCACGATGTAAGAAGCTTGATTTGGACTCATAAATCAGTGTAGAATCATCCTGAAGTTGAATCAATATCATTGGAGTTATGATGAAGAAGTTATCCCACTTTTAACCGAAGTGATTCCAGTTTGCCCTGTTTGGAGATTTGGCAATTTCTTCTTGATACTAATAAAACCAGAATGAATCACGATGTAAGAAGCTTGATTTGGACTCATAAATCAGTGTAGAATCACCCTGAAGTTGAATCAATATCATTGGAGTTATGATGAAGAAGTTATCCCACTTTTAACCGAAGTGATTCCAGTTTGCCCTGTTTGGAGATTTGGCAATTTCTTCTTGATACTAATAAAACCAGAATGAATCACGATGTAAGAAGCTTGATTTGGACTCATAAATCAGTGTAGAATCACCCTGAAGTTGAATCAATATCATTGGAGTTATGATGAAGAAGTTATCCCACTTTTAACCGAAGTGATTCCAGTTTGCCCTGTTTGGAGATTTGGCAATTTCTTCTTGATACTAATAAAACCAGAATGAATCACGATGTAAGAAGCTTGATTTGGACTCATAAATCAGTGTAGAATCACCCTGAAGTTGAATCAATATCATTGGAGTTATGATGAAGAAGTTATCCCACTTTTAACCGAAGTGATTCCAGTTTGCCCTGTTTGGAGATTTGGCAATTTCTTCTTGATACTAATAAAACCAGAATGAATCACGATGTAAGAAGCTTGATTTGGACTCATAATCAGTGTAGAATCACCCTGAAGTTGAATCAATATCATTGGAGTTATGATGAAGAAGTTATCCCACTTTTAACCGAAGTGATTCCAGTTTGCCCTGTTTGGAGATTTGGCAATTTCTTCTTGATACTAATAAAACCAGAATGAATCACGATGTAAGAAGCTTGATTTGGACTCATAAATCAGTGTAGAATCACCCTGAAGTTGAATCAATATCATTGGAGTTATGATGAAGAAGTTATCCCACTTTTAACCGAAGTGATTCCAGTTTGCCCTGTTTGGAGATTTGGCAATTTCTTCTTGATACTAATAAAACCAGAATGAATCACGATGTAAGAAGCTTGATTTGGACTCATAATCAGTGTAGAATCACCCTGAAGTTGAATCAATATCATTGGAGTTATGATGAAGAAGTTATCCCACTTTTAACCGAAGTGATTCCAGTTTGCCCTGTTTGGAGATTTGGCAATTTCTTCTTGATACTAATAAAACCAGAATGAATCACGATGTAAGAAGCTTGATTTGGACTCATAATCAGTGTAGAATCACCCTGAAGTTGAATCAATATCATTGGAGTTATGATGAAGAAGTTATCCCACTTTTAACCGAAGTGATTCCAGTTTGCCCTGTTTGGAGATTTGGCAATTTCTTCTTGATACTAATAAAACCAGAATGAATCACGATGTAAGAAGCTTGATTTGGACTCATAAATCAGTGTAGAATCACCCTGAAGTTGAATCAATATCATTGGAGTTATGATGAAGAAGTTATCCCACTTTTAACCGAAGTGATTCCAGTTTGCCCTGTTTGGAGATTTGGCAATTTCTTCTTGATACTAATAAAACCAGAATGAATCACGATGTAAGAAGCTTGATTTGGACTCATAAATCAGTGTAGAATCACCCTGAAGTTGAATCAATATCATTGGAGTTATGATGAAGAAGTTATCCCACTTTTAACCGAAGTGATTCCAGTTTGCCCTGTTTGGAGATTTGGCAATTTCTTCTTGATACTAATAAAACCAGAATGAATCACGATGTAAGAAGCTTGATTTGGACTCATAAATCAGTGTAGAATCACCCTGAAGTTGAATCAATATCATTGGAGTTATGATGAAGAAGTTATCCCACTTTTAACCGAAGTGATTCCAGTTTGCCCTGTTTGGAGATTTGGCAATTTCTTCTTGATACTAATAAAACCAGAATGAATCACGATGTAAGAAGCTTGATTTGGACTCATAAATCAGTGTAGAATCACCCTGAAGTTGAATCAATATCATTGGAGTTATGATGAAGAAGTTATCCCACTTTTAACCGAAGTGATTCCAGTTTGCCCTGTTTGGAGATTTGGCAATTTATTCTTGATACTAATAAAACCAGAATGAATCACGATGTAAGAAGCTTGATTTGGACTCATAAATCAGTGTAGAATCACCCTGAAGTTGAATCAATATCATTGGAGTTATGATGAAGAAGTTATCCCACTTTTAACCGAAGTGATTCCAGTTTGCCCTGTTTGGAGATTTGGCAATTTCTTCTTGATACTAATAAAACCAGAATGAATCACGATGTAAGAAGCTTGATTTGGACTCATAAATCAGTGTAGAATCATCCTGAAGTTGAATCAATATCATTGGAGTTATGATGAAGAAGTTATCCCACTTTTAACCGAAGTGATTCCAGTTTGCCCTGTTTGGAGATTTGGCAATTTCTTCTTGATACTAATAAAACCAGAATGAATCACGATGTAAGAAGCTTGATTTGGACTCATAAATCAGTGTAGAATCACCCTGAAGTTGAATCAATATCATTGGAGTTATGATGAAGAAGTTATCCCACTTTTAACCGAAGTGATTCCAGTTTGCCCTGTTTGGAGATTTGGCAATTTCTTCTTGATACTAATAAAACCAGAATGAATCACGATGTAAGAAGCTTGATTTGGACTCATAAATCAGTGTAGAATCACCCTGAAGTTGAATCAATATCATTGGAGTTATGATGAAGAAGTTATCCCACTTTTAACCGAAGTGATTCCAGTTTGCCCTGTTTGGAGATTTGGCAATTTCTTCTTGATACTAATAAAACCAGAATGAATCACGATGTAAGAAGCTTGATTTGGACTCATAAATCAGTGTAGAATCACCCTGAAGTTGAATCAATATCATTGGAGTTATGATGAAGAAGTTATCCCACTTTTAACCGAAGTGATTCCAGTTTGCCCTGTTTGGAGATTTGGCAATTTCTTCTTGATACTAATAAAACCAGAATGAATCACGATGTAAGAAGCTTGATTTGGACTCATAAATCAGTGTAGAATCACCCTGAAGTTGAATCAATATCATTGGAGTTATGATGAAGAAGTTATCCCACTTTTAACCGAAGTGATTCCAGTTTGCCCTGTTTGGAGATTTGGCAATTTCTTCTTGATACTAATAAAACCAGAATGAATCACGATGTAAGAAGCTTGATTTGGACTCATAAATCAGTGTAGAATCACCCTGAAGTTGAATCAATATCATTGGAGTTATGATGAAGAAGTTATCCCACTTTTAACCGAAGTGATTCCAGTTTGCCCTGTTTGGAGATTTGGCAATTTCTTCTTGATACTAATAAAACCAGAATGAATCACGATGTAAGAAGCTTGATTTGGACTCATAAATCAGTGTAGAATCACCCTGAAGTTGAATCAATATCATTGGAGTTATGATGAAGAAGTTATCCCACTTTTAACCGAAGTGATTCCAGTTTGCCCTGTTTGGAGATTTGGCAATTTCTTCTTGATACTAATAAAACCAGAATGAATCACGATGTAAGAAGCTTGATTTGGACTCATAAATCAGTGTAGAATCACCCTGAAGTTGAATCAATATCATTGGAGTTATGATGAAGAAGTTATCCCACTTTTAACCGAAGTGATTCCAGTTTGCCCTGTTTGGAGATTTGGCAATTTCTTCTTGATACTAATAAAACCAGAATGAATCACGATGTAAGAAGCTTGATTTGGACTCATAAATCAGTGTAGAATCACCCTGAAGTTGAATCAATATCATTGGAGTTATGATGAAGAAGTTATCCCACTTTTAACCGAAGTGATTCCAGTTTGCCCTGTTTGGAGATTTGGCAATTTCTTCTTGATACTAATAAAACCAGAATGAATCACGATGTAAGAAGCTTGATTTGGACTCATAAATCAGTGTAGAATCACCCTGAAGTTGAATCAATATCATTGGAGTTATGATGAAGAAGTTATCCCACTTTTAACCGAAGTGATTCCAGTTTGCCCTGTTTGGAGATTTGGCAATTTCTTCTTGATACTAATAAAACCAGAATGAATCACGATGTAAGAAGCTTGATTTGGACTCATAAATCAGTGTAGAATCATCCTGAAGTTGAATCAATATCATTGGAGTTATGATGAAGAAGTTATCCCACTTTTAACCGAAGTGATTCCAGTTTGCCCTGTTTGGAGATTTGGCAATTTCTTCTTGATACTAATAAAACCAGAATGAATCACGATGTAAGAAGCTTGATTTGGACTCATAAATCAGTGTAGAATCACCCTGAAGTTGAATCAATATCATTGGAGTTATGATGAAGAAGTTATCCCACTTTTAACCGAAGTGATTCCAGTTTGCCCTGTTTGGAGATTTGGCAATTTATTCTTGATACTAATAAAACCAGAATGAATCACGATGTAAGAAGCTTGATTTGGACTCATAAATCAGTGTAGAATCACCCTGAAGTTGAATCAATATCATTGGAGTTATGATGAAGAAGTTATCCCACTTTTAACCGAAGTGATTCCAGTTTGCCCTGTTTGGAGATTTGGCAATTTCTTCTTGATACTAATAAAACCAGAATGAATCACGATGTAAGAAGCTTGATTTGGACTCATAAATCAGTGTAGAATCACCCTGAAGTTGAATCAATATCATTGGAGTTATGATGAAGAAGTTATCCCACTTTTAACCGAAGTGATTCCAGTTTGCCCTGTTTGGAGATTTGGCAATTTCTTCTTGATACTAATAAAACCAGAATGAATCACGATGTAAGAAGCTTGATTTGGACTCATAAATCAGTGTAGAATCACCCTGAAGTTGAATCAATATCATTGGAGTTATGATGAAGAAGTTATCCCACTTTTAACCGAAGTGATTCCAGTTTGCCCTGTTTGGAGATTTGGCAATTTCTTCTTGATACTAATAAAACCAGAATGAATCACGATGTAAGAAGCTTGATTTGGACTCATAAATCAGTGTAGAATCACCCTGAAGTTGAATCAATATCATTGGAGTTATGATGAAGAAGTTATCCCACTTTTAACCGAAGTGATTCCAGTTTGCCCTGTTTGGAGATTTGGCAATTTCTTCTTGATACTAATAAAACCAGAATGAATCACGATGTAAGAAGCTTGATTTGGA
The DNA here is from genome assembly GCA_905132765.1 of Moricandia arvensis. Taxonomy (NCBI): domain Eukaryota; kingdom Viridiplantae; phylum Streptophyta; class Magnoliopsida; order Brassicales; family Brassicaceae; genus Moricandia; species Moricandia arvensis. Next base: position 6,248 of record CAJHQP010007473.1, on the reverse strand, counting down.
CTCATAAATCAGTGTAGAATCACCCTGAAGTTGAATCAATATCATTGGAGTTATGATGAAGAAGTTATCCCACTTTTAACCGAAGTGATTCCAGTTTGCCCTGTTTGGAGATTTGGCAATTTCTTCTTGATACTAATAAAACCAGAATGAATCACGATGTAAGAAGCTTGATTTGGACTCATAAATCAGTGTAGAATCACCCTGAAGTTGAATCAATATCATTGGAGTTATGATGAAGAAGTTATCCCACTTTTAACCGAAGTGATTCCAGTTTGCCCTGTTTGGAGATTTGGCAATTTCTTCTTGATACTAATAAAACCAGAATGAATCACGATGTAAGAAGCTTGATTTGGACTCATAAATCAGTGTAGAATCACCCTGAAGTTGAATCAATATCATTGGAGTTATGATGAAGAAGTTATCCCACTTTTAACCGAAGTGATTCCAGTTTGCCCTGTTTGGAGATTTGGCAATTTCTTCTTGATACTAATAAAACCAGAATGAATCACGATGTAAGAAGCTTGATTTGGACTCATAAATCAGTGTAGAATCACCCTGAAGTTGAATCAATATCATTGGAGTTATGATGAAGAAGTTATCCCACTTTTAACCGAAGTGATTCCAGTTTGCCCTGTTTGGAGATTTGGCAATTTCTTCTTGATACTAATAAAACCAGAATGAATCACGATGTAAGAAGCTTGATTTGGACTCATAAATCAGTGTAGAATCACCCTGAAGTTGAATCAATATCATTGGAGTTATGATGAAGAAGTTATCCCACTTTTAACCGAAGTGATTCCAGTTTGCCCTGTTTGGAGATTTGGCAATTTCTTCTTGATACTAATAAAACCAGAATGAATCACGATGTAAGAAGCTTGATTTGGACTCATAAATCAGTGTAGAATCACCCTGAAGTTGAATCAATATCATTGGAGTTATGATGAAGAAGTTATCCCACTTTTAACCGAAGTGATTCCAGTTTGCCCTGTTTGGAGATTTGGCAATTTCTTCTTGATACTAATAAAACCAGAATGAATCACGATGTAAGAAGCTTGATTTGGACTCATAAATCAGTGTAGAATCACCCTGAAGTTGAATCAATATCATTGGAGTTATGATGAAGAAGTTATCCCACTTTTAACCGAAGTGATTCCAGTTTGCCCTGTTTGGAGATTTGGCAATTTCTTCTTGATACTAATAAAACCAGAATGAATCACGATGTAAGAAGCTTGATTTGGACTCATAAATCAGTGTAGAATCACCCTGAAGTTGAATCAATATCATTGGAGTTATGATGAAGAAGTTATCCCACTTTTAACCGAAGTGATTCCAGTTTGCCCTGTTTGGAGATTTGGCAATTTCTTCTTGATACTAATAAAACCAGAATGAATCACGATGTAAGAAGCTTGATTTGGACTCATAAATCAGTGTAGAATCACCCTGAAGTTGAATCAATATCATTGGAGTTATGATGAAGAAGTTATCCCACTTTTAACCGAAGTGATTCCAGTTTGCCCTGTTTGGAGATTTGGCAATTTCTTCTTGATACTAATAAAACCAGAATGAATCACGATGTAAGAAGCTTGATTTGGACTCATAAATCAGTGTAGAATCACCCTGAAGTTGAATCAATATCATTGGAGTTATGATGAAGAAGTTATCCCACTTTTAACCGAAGTGATTCCAGTTTGCCCTGTTTGGAGATTTGGCAATTTCTTCTTGATACTAATAAAACCAGAATGAATCACGATGTAAGAAGCTTGATTTGGACTCATAAATCAGTGTAGAATCACCCTGAAGTTGAATCAATATCATTGGAGTTATGATGAAGAAGTTATCCCACTTTTAACCGAAGTGATTCCAGTTTGCCCTGTTTGGAGATTTGGCAATTTCTTCTTGATACTAATAAAACCAGAATGAATCACGATGTAAGAAGCTTGATTTGGACTCATAAATCAGTGTAGAATCACCCTGAAGTTGAATCAATATCATTGGAGTTATGATGAAGAAGTTATCCCACTTTTAACCGAAGTGATTCCAGTTTGCCCTGTTTGGAGATTTGGCAATTTCTTCTTGATACTAATAAAACCAGAATGAATCACGATGTAAGAAGCTTGATTTGGACTCATAAATCAGTGTAGAATCACCCTGAAGTTGAATCAATATCATTGGAGTTATGATGAAGAAGTTATCCCACTTTTAACCGAAGTGATTCCAGTTTGCCCTGTTTGGAGATTTGGCAATTTCTTCTTGATACTAATAAAACCAGAATGAATCACGATGTAAGAAGCTTGATTTGGACTCATAAATCAGTGTAGAATCACCCTGAAGTTGAATCAATATCATTGGAGTTATGATGAAGAAGTTATCCCACTTTTAACCGAAGTGATTCCAGTTTGCCCTGTTTGGAGATTTGGCAATTTCTTCTTGATACTAATAAAACCAGAATGAATCACGATGTAAGAAGCTTGATTTGGACTCATAAATCAGTGTAGAATCACCCTGAAGTTGAATCAATATCATTGGAGTTATGATGAAGAAGTTATCCCACTTTTAACCGAAGTGATTCCAGTTTGCCCTGTTTGGAGATTTGGCAATTTCTTCTTGATACTAATAAAACCAGAATGAATCACGATGTAAGAAGCTTGATTTGGACTCATAAATCAGTGTAGAATCACCCTGAAGTTGAATCAATATCATTGGAGTTATGATGAAGAAGTTATCCCACTTTTAACCGAAGTGATTCCAGTTTGCCCTGTTTGGAGATTTGGCAATTTCTTCTTGATACTAATAAAACCAGAATGAATCACGATGTAAGAAGCTTGATTTGGACTCATAAATCAGTGTAGAATCACCCTGAAGTTGAATCAATATCATTGGAGTTATGATGAAGAAGTTATCCCACTTTTAACCGAAGTGATTCCAGTTTGCCCTGTTTGGAGATTTGGCAATTTCTTCTTGATACTAATAAAACCAGAATGAATCACGATGTAAGAAGCTTGATTTGGACTCATAAATCAGTGTAGAATCACCCTGAAGTTGAATCAATATCATTGGAGTTATGATGAAGAAGTTATCCCACTTTTAACCGAAGTGATTCCAGTTTGCCCTGTTTGGAGATTTGGCAATTTCTTCTTGATACTAATAAAACCAGAATGAATCACGATGTAAGAAGCTTGATTTGGACTCATAAATCAGTGTAGAATCACCCTGAAGTTGAATCAATATCATTGGAGTTATGATGAAGAAGTTATCCCACTTTTAACCGAAGTGATTCCAGTTTGCCCTGTTTGGAGATTTGGCAATTTCTTCTTGATACTAATAAAACCAGAATGAATCACGATGTAAGAAGCTTGATTTGGACTCATAAATCAGTGTAGAATCACCCTGAAGTTGAATCAATATCATTGGAGTTATGATGAAGAAGTTATCCCACTTTTAACCGAAGTGATTCCAGTTTGCCCTGTTTGGAGATTTGGCAATTTCTTCTTGATACTAATAAAACCAGAATGAATCACGATGTAAGAAGCTTGATTTGGACTCATAAATCAGTGTAGAATCACCCTGAAGTTGAATCAATATCATTGGAGTTATGATGAAGAAGTTATCCCACTTTTAACCGAAGTGATTCCAGTTTGCCCTGTTTGGAGATTTGGCAATTTCTTCTTGATACTAATAAAACCAGAATGAATCACGATGTAAGAAGCTTGATTTGGACTCATAAATCAGTGTAGAATCACCCTGAAGTTGAATCAATATCATTGGAGTTATGATGAAGAAGTTATCCCACTTTTAACCGAAGTGATTCCAGTTTGCCCTGTTTGGAGATTTGGCAATTTCTTCTTGATACTAATAAAACCAGAATGAATCACGATGTAAGAAGCTTGATTTGGACTCATAAATCAGTGTAGAATCACCCTGAAGTTGAATCAATATCATTGGAGTTATGATGAAGAAGTTATCCCACTTTTAACCGAAGTGATTCCAGTTTGCCCTGTTTGGAGATTTGGCAATTTATTCTTGATACTAATAAAACCAGAATGAATCACGATGTAAGAAGCTTGATTTGGACTCATAAATCAGTGTAGAATCACCCTGAAGTTGAATCAATATCATTGGAGTTATGATGAAGAAGTTATCCCACTTTTAACCGAAGTGATTCCAGTTTGCCCTGTTTGGAGATTTGGCAATTTCTTCTTGATACTAATAAAACCAGAATGAATCACGATGTAAGAAGCTTGATTTGGACTCATAAATCAGTGTAGAATCATCCTGAAGTTGAATCAATATCATTGGAGTTATGATGAAGAAGTTATCCCACTTTTAACCGAAGTGATTCCAGTTTGCCCTGTTTGGAGATTTGGCAATTTCTTCTTGATACTAATAAAACCAGAATGAATCACGATGTAAGAAGCTTGATTTGGACTCATAAATCAGTGTAGAATCATCCTGAAGTTGAATCAATATCATTGGAGTTATGATGAAGAAGTTATCCCACTTTTAACCGAAGTGATTCCAGTTTGCCCTGTTTGGAGATTTGGCAATTTCTTCTTGATACTAATAAAACCAGAATGAATCACGATGTAAGAAGCTTGATTTGGACTCATAAATCAGTGTAGAATCACCCTGAAGTTGAATCAATATCATTGGAGTTATGATGAAGAAGTTATCCCACTTTTAACCGAAGTGATTCCAGTTTGCCCTGTTTGGAGATTTGGCAATTTCTTCTTGATACTAATAAAACCAGAATGAATCACGATGTAAGAAGCTTGATTTGGACTCATAAATCAGTGTAGAATCACCCTGAAGTTGAATCAATATCATTGGAGTTATGATGAAGAAGTTATCCCACTTTTAACCGAAGTGATTCCAGTTTGCCCTGTTTGGAGATTTGGCAATTTCTTCTTGATACTAATAAAACCAGAATGAATCACGATGTAAGAAGCTTGATTTGGACTCATAAATCAGTGTAGAATCACCCTGAAGTTGAATCAATATCATTGGAGTTATGATGAAGAAGTTATCCCACTTTTAACCGAAGTGATTCCAGTTTGCCCTGTTTGGAGATTTGGCAATTTCTTCTTGATACTAATAAAACCAGAATGAATCACGATGTAAGAAGCTTGATTTGGACTCATAAATCAGTGTAGAATCACCCTGAAGTTGAATCAATATCATTGGAGTTATGATGAAGAAGTTATCCCACTTTTAACCGAAGTGATTCCAGTTTGCCCTGTTTGGAGATTTGGCAATTTCTTCTTGATACTAATAAAACCAGAATGAATCACGATGTAAGAAGCTTGATTTGGACTCATAAATCAGTGTAGAATCATCCTGAAGTTGAATCAATATCATTGGAGTTATGATGAAGAAGTTATCCCACTTTTAACCGAAGTGATTCCAGTTTGCCCTGTTTGGAGATTTGGCAATTTCTTCTTGATACTAATAAAACCAGAATGAATCACGATGTAAGAAGCTTGATTTGGACTCATAAATCAGTGTAGAATCACCCTGAAGTTGAATCAATATCATTGGAGTTATGATGAAGAAGTTATCCCACTTTTAACCGAAGTGATTCCAGTTTGCCCTGTTTGGAGATTTGGCAATTTCTTCTTGATACTAATAAAACCAGAATGAATCACGATGTAAGAAGCTTGATTTGGACTCATAAATCAGTGTAGAATCACCCTGAAGTTGAATCAATATCATTGGAGTTATGATGAAGAAGTTATCCCACTTTTAACCGAAGTGATTCCAGTTTGCCCTGTTTGGAGATTTGGCAATTTCTTCTTGATACTAATAAAACCAGAATGAATCACGATGTAAGAAGCTTGATTTGGACTCATAAATCAGTGTAGAATCACCCTGAAGTTGAATCAATATCATTGGAGTTATGATGAAGAAGTTATCCCACTTTTAACCGAAGTGATTCCAGTTTGCCCTGTTTGGAGATTTGGCAATTTCTTCTTGATACTAATAAAACCAGAATGAATCACGATGTAAGAAGCTTGATTTGGACTCATAAATCAGTGTAGAATCACCCTGAAGTTGAATCAATATCATTGGATTATGATGAAGAAGTTATCCCACTTTTAACCGAAGTGATTCCAGTTTGCCCTGTTTGGAGATTTGGCAATTTCTTCTTGATACTAATAAAACCAGAATGAATCACGATGTAAGAAGCTTGATTTGGACTCATAAATCAGTGTAGAATCACCCTGAAGTTGACTCAAGATCATAGGAGTTAT
>CAJHQP010007472.1:0-32095 GCA_905132765.1 Moricandia arvensis | reverse complement strand
GAGAGATGCGACAGGGAACGCCCAATCTGACCGTGACACGCAGGTGATGCTTAAGGAAAGGAGTGGGAACTTTAGGAGAACTTACTTTTACAGACAACTAAGTTGGTTAAGGAGGCGAAAGTTTTCGGCTTGGTGTTAAGGACTGTCCAGGGTATGGTGATATAGCTTTTCACATTTCGTGAAGCCAAAACAGAACCGTTTGCTGTCAAAGATCATAGAGAGATGTGAGTTTTAAAACCTGATTATATTGAGTAGAGTGTTAGTTGCTACCAAGGCCGGTCGGAGCATACACAAAGGAACGACTGCTTAGGGCAATCATATTTTAATCCGATAATTAGTTTAAACATGGCAACAAAATTTAAATGAACAATAGAAAATAAAAATATTGAAAATTTCGGGACTGGCATGAAAATTTTGATTTATTTTGAACAATGTTTTGCAGTATACAAGAAACATTATCACAGCATTACATGATGAAGTATGGAGGCTAGATAGAATACGAAAGATGGAGTGTTACAACCAAGAAGCTATGAAAGCAGGCATCATTATAGTCGCAGACTGTCCTAGACTCTTTGTCAAGGATCCACAGAAGCTAGAGATATGTAAGCATATATTCTTCTGTTTCTTTGACAGAAGCATAGATGCATTGTTAAATGTTCCTTGTTTTTGCTATACTCTATATAGTTTGCTTGGAGTGGAATGTCGATATAGAATGTGGAGAACACAATGGAGCACGCACGACAGTTGCGTGTGAGTGGGAAGCTTTACGTGTTTTACACAGACAGACTCACGCTACAGGAGTTGTCTTCACCATATCTATGAGTTCAGAGGCTTATTGCAAGTGGACAGTTCGTATCTTAGAGTCTCTTAAACATGACAAAAGGTAAAGACACGACAATGCTTCTCTGAAAGTATTTTGAAAAGCAAGTTCCTTTTGTTGTTAGCTGATCACTTGTACCTCACAGATATCTGCAGACATTTTTATGGTGAAGATAGCTTATGAAAACTGGCATAAAGCTGTTGAAACGAATGGTAGCTGTTGAATGACTATACCAGTGGCCGGGAAGGAGACAAAAACCTTACCAGAACAAAGATTGCACAGCACCAACAGCTCATAACAATAGACAACTGTGCAGTGTCATCAGAATGTTGTTACCTATACTCCGGTTCTCAACAATAGAGATATATCCTCAGTTTGTGCAGCAACATAGCAGCCATATTACTAGCAATGTACAAGATTACACAGTGTCCAGAGTCATACAATGGAGAAGACTGCGCGGTCGGTAAGAGCAGGACAAGGTCTTGAAGACATTTCAGTGAAGAGCATCAGCACTAAGGAGTTCTTGAGATGCTGAAACTGTATGATATGCAGAGACTGTTGAGACTTTTGGGATCGGTATGAACGACTAGGAACACAAGGCGGGTTTGGTCAGATGATGAGTCTTGTTATGGTTACAGTCATCCCCTACCAGCTCAGGTCGGCTGGACACGTACAGGAGAGAGCGCAACACGAGGCTCGGCGGAAAAGCTGTGGTGGATGCTAAGCTTAAAGCTGCTTTTTGAGATGGGGATCTTCATATCGCAATGAAAGGCTGCAGAGAGGAGGCTCAGATTGATGTGAGATCGGAATGAAAAGAAAAAAGAGAAGTTTCTTTAGGCTCTTCTATAAACACAGAGTTCATGCTTGGATGACAATTTAAGTGTAGAGACAAAGTGACTTTGTTTTGTATTGTGTAATGCTTTATTTGTTTAGGTCTCTAATGTTTCATCTTCCTTTTTGTTTTCATGTTAATTATATTACAATTTACACATCGCATCAAATAATTCATAACTTTTTTGTACTAGAAGTGGAACAACATTATGACATGAACTAGCATGATTTTTACTAAATTAAGTAGGCTTCGTGAGTTGAAATTATATTTATAACAGGAAAAAACTGCCTCGAATCAAATGGTCTGCATTGAGACTGATGCTCGAACCTGAGAACCTGATCTGGATAATGATAGACTGTGTTGAGATTGGCCACGAGATTACAATAGATGTTAGAATATGTTTGTACCACTAGAGGTTTTCCAGAATTTTTGGCATTTTAGGTCTTAATCTGGTAATTAAATGCTTATGCGGACACTTTGGTCAATCTCATATACTCTGTAACAGAAAGAGCAATCTCATATGACTTTTGATGTAATTACATGTTTCCGTACTTAATGAAATAATAAAATGTCATTTTCATTTTAGTTTCTCCCAATTCAATTTTAAATTTTTATTTTCAGATTACAGTTGTCAGGTAAAATTGATATAACTAAGATTCTAGTTAGACCAAATTCTATACTAATCGATAACTTGGTAAAATTTATTTTCTGAAATTTAGTTTACTTCATGCAAAAATGGAGAATTAGAGGAGCAAAATGAGAAATTTCATTTCTACCATAAGTTGATGATCAATTTCATTTACCTTTAATGAATGGACTATTTTCAAAAATACTTTATGATGAAATAAACTTAATTAATTTTTAATATTTATAAAAAGTTAGAAAATCACATCACCCTTTACACTAAACTCAAACAATAGTCACTAAAATGTAAAACTCAAATGCTTAATATATTTTTGACAATGTGTATTTTTGCAAATGTAGTATTAAACTATGATATCTTATCAAGTTTTCTTCAAAGGGTGAAAAATCTATGGATCAAAGAAAAAATAAAATCGGACAAAGAAAAAGAAATTGGAAAATGAAGAAAATAAAAGGCAAATGAGAGAAAGGAGAAGAAGAAACCTAAATCCCAGACTGCAAGAGAAAAATGTAGCATCTTCAATTGTTGATAAAGAAGATATAATTAGGTACTAAGGGAATGGTAAAACTTGTAAATATTTCAATTTATTCAGAACCTAAAGTTTTTGCATTTTTTGAATTAAATAAAATTATTTTTAGTTAAATAGAATCATATATATAATGAGGCTCTTTTCTCTCTTCTGAGAGTGTCCACGTAGGCAGACATTTTTTGTGTGGGCCACGTGTTATTCTATCCGTCAATAACATTTAATGTTTTCGATTTGGTATAGTTATGTGTGGGCTGGTGTGAGTTTGTAATTTATATTTAAAAGCCCATTCCGAAAACCCTAAAACCGAAAGATAACAAACTCCGTGTTTAAGCTTAGGTCATGAGTTGTCTACTCCGTCGACTATCAAACTTCACTGTATCATCTATTGTTTGAGAAAAACCAGACTCACCTTTACCTCTGTCTCTTCATCTTCGTTTCTTGCTTACCCTCTTTCAACGTTTTGATCTTCTCATGTTCAACTGAATCTGATGTTTTTATTTAAGCCATTTATTACTCCCACGAACTCTTCCGTCTTCCTTTCGTTACAATCTAGCTTATTCAATTTAAAAACAAAAGAACAACTCAAACCTTGTTAAATAAGAGAGGTTTGCAAGTCCAATCCACCTGCACCTCCTCTATTCTCTCATTTACTTGCCAAAAAGCAAGACTCCTTCGAGAATGTCTTCCTCTGATGTTGTTTTGCGCCAATCAGCTATCACTCAACCATTGATGCTCTCGGACTTGGTAGGACTTCCCAATACATTGGTGGTTGTCTCTTCCATTTTTGGGATTTAAGCAACATAAAAAAACAGTGTGTTTATGGGATCACCCTCCTTTTCCTTGATGAAAAGGTATGGTATTCTCAGATGTAAAGCATGATTTATTTTCATCTTAGTTTTTAAATTAAAAAAAAATTATTACACTTGGCATGATATAAGCTTGATTGAGAAGAGAGGTAAAAACAATGTTGACTTCCTCTTCTGACTGCATACGCAGAATTCAGTGATTCACGGATTCATCGCCCAGCTGCTCATCCGTCAACCGTTCACTGCTTAGTGTACGGTTCAAATACAGGTGATGAAACTCAATATGAATTAGATAACACTGAGTTTTAAAAGGACGTAATTTTTCGCAGAACCTTTTTGTAGATATGTACGTGTCGAGCTATCAGTTGATGACAGTCAACGATAGTGCTACGTTTGTGGTCTTTGGACAGGAGGATGACTAAGCTCTAACTACAAAAGAGATGTTGCTGATTTGGCTCTTGAGTTTTATGTTTTTTTTCATCTACGGCTACATTGTCAGCACATTTATATTGTCACAGTCACTCTGAATGCCTCTGAATCCTAAAACAAACTACTGATGAATGGCGTTGGAGGGCATGAACTATCAACATGTCTTGAAGAGCTGGCTGGGAGGAATACATTTTCCAGATACGTGTCACTTCATACATTTCACATCAAACCATCGTATCTTCACTGTCTCTACAACAAGTGACAATAGCTTCTTTGACAACAAAACGTTTTCTTCTTGCTAATTTGAAATAAAACATTTACAAACTATTACACTGAGTAGCAGCAACAACCAGCTCCAATTGTTGAAGGGGAAGCTGGAAAATCAGTTAACATCTACCAGCATCATTGCTGCCAGCAGGAGACGATGAACCAAATCCTCCGGTTTTTGAAAAGAAGAGAATAGCCGCAAACGCACGTGTGAGTGATAGTTCCAAGCCCGTCCTGCTTTCAACCCACTTAGCTTTCGTCTGTTTCGAAATTTTCTAAGTTGCTATGCTACTCTTTGAATCATATATATATATTATGATTTTCAACTTTGGTTTCTCTTAAATTTTCTGGCAAACTCTCTCCCACGAGGAGGATAATTACTAAGTATTTTATTAAAAAGGGCAGCGGTGACGACATTTTTGCATATCGATAATGTCCACAACTAAAAGCATCACTACATGTTTATATGGTGACACTTGACTTTCGTAAAGAAACGTAGCTCACATAAAGATTACATAAACGTATATGTAGCCATGCAGTTTAGGCTGAGAGCATAAAGCTCTTGATTTTTTTTCTTTTAAAAGGAAATTTCGATATTAAGAATGAAAAAAAATGCACTAGAGTCATATGCTTGCAGTTTTGATACTATAATAAGAATATTACACATAAACTACGTGAGCCAATATATTAAACAAACAAACACAAAAATAACCATCATATATCAACAAACCTTCACTTACAAAACCTGTCTATAGACCTTTATAGATCAATAAATCTGCTAATCCACTTCTCAATATCAAAAGGACTTCCCAAACATGAGTTACTACTCCTTCACAAATAAAAACAACACAAACACCAACGTGAATATCCCCGGCTTGCGCGGGGTTCTGCTAGTATTTTTAATTAGAGAAGTGTATGAGAAAAAGTTCTTGACGCAAAAGTAATAAAGCAATTGATGTTTTTAACTAAAAGGATGAGAGCATTAGTGGCTTTGTCCACAAACACAATATTTACACAGTAGTGGTGTTGGCATCTTTCACAATCACAAAGCGAAATAAACCATTTCAAATTGTCTAAAGTTTCTTAATATCAAAAGATAGTCCTCGTTATATTTTTGTGAGTAGATAAATTAAATTGAATATTTTTAAAATATTTCAAAATATTAAGTTACAATTTAAAATATAATTATGACATTATAATTAAAAATATAAAAAATACATTTTATACTTAATTTAATATTCAGTAGAAAATATCATAACTTATATTATAAAAATTAAATCAAAATATCCACTCCTCATTTTTAGAAATACAATATATATATATATAACAAATTATTTTTTATAAAAAAATTATAATAAACCTCCATAATTTATTTTATTTCTAAACTATAAAAATAAATAAACGTAATATATTATATTAAATAATAAGTTTTATATTTATCATAATAAATGTTTTATATATTTTGTAATGATAATATTGATGATTTTTATTAAAACGCTGCACACATCTCATAATTAACAGTTATAAATATTTCATAAACTCACAAGTTTTTAAACGTTGTATAATTAGTCTAAATTGCTTAAATGCCTGTGAAAAAATATCAACCCACATCTGCAAACTTCTGTTACTATCTTAAGGGTTGGCATTTCGGTGCTTAATTACAGTTCGTTTGGTTTATTTGGGTCTAAGAAATTTTAACCAAGTCAATCTAAATTTAGTTTGGTTTGATTTATGATGTTTGGTATGGTTCGATTTTAGTTCAGTTTAGTTTGTATTCAATTAGGTTTTAGTTCAGTTTGGTTTGTGTTCGCTTGGAATTAATATAGTTTTGTTTTGTGTGTGTTCAGTTCAATCGAGTTGTTTATTTTTGGTCTAGTTCAGTTACAATATAATTTATAAGAATATAAAAAATCATCAAGTGAAACTAAATAAATTTTTTTCATATTTTAATGTAGAAGATAAACATCACAATAAAGATATAAAAGATGTAATGTAACAGTTTCCATATTATTATCTTCATATCTAATATAATATCATAGGTATTTTTTGTTTAGATGTTGATGTATGAATTTATATTCTTTTATTTTATTTTAGTTGTATTTATTCTCTTCACTCAAAAATGGATAAAATTATGTTTATTGTTTAGCGTTAAATGGTTAAATATATTAAATTTAATATTAATATAATTAAAAAAATCGGTTTTCGCTTTAGTTTGGTTTAAAACCAACTAAAACTATTTGGTTGATAAAATTTTGAAACAAATGGTTAAACCTATACTTTAGTTTGGTTTGGATCGGTTTGATTTGGTTAGGTAGGTTCAGTTTCGATTCCGGTTTGATTCAGTTTTTTTGTCCACCCTTAGTTTTAACTAGTGAAGCCTTCAATCTTTTTATTTTCTCTTGTAAGGCCACTCGTATTGCGTTTTGGATTCTACAGACTATGAGCCAAATTTGATTAAATAAAAAAAGAAGGGAAATTAGCACCAATGACCATAAAAAAAATTATTTAACAAAGTAACCATATGAACTAATAGGTAGAAATATACCATATATAATATGTATTAATTCTCTTTTATCCTCAAAACCCAAAACTGACATATAATTTTAGTGAGATTTTTGACATCGTCGGTGTCTCGGAATTTAGGGTTTCATCAGAGGAAGTCAGACTGTGTTGACCGCATGTGGAAGAAGAGACCGGGAAGACAAAGCAATGATGGACTCGATCTGAAGAAGATGATGAACCAGTGACATGAATGTTCTACTTCTATATTGCTCTACTTGTATAGAATATAAATTAAACTTCATGCTAATAATAAACATTTCTATTCTTTTGGTAATGAAATTGATGAGGTCTAGAGTTATATGTTCGAACCTCCAAAATGTATCATTCCATAATGTTCTTATAAATTTCTTTTTATTTTCTTCGAACAACCAATATATAATTCGTGTATAGGTATAATGTAAATGACATATACTATTCTATTTCAAAGACATAGTATAATACATCACAATATTTCATTCATTTTTCTTCATCATTGTTCTCTTTGGTTCTTCGTAAACCATCTTCCTATTTCTTCTCTTTGTTTTTTCTCACCCCTCATCTTTTTATATTTCTTCTCTACTTACTACTCGTCTTACTTCTGCCACTTAGGCTTCCATCTGCCTTCATTCTCTTCCTCTTCATTTTTCCTTTTTGGTTTTCCTCACTTATATCATCTCTCTCCTACTCTTTTCTTTGTTCTTCTTCATCCTCTCACCTTTTTTCTTCCTCTTTTTCTTTCTCTTCATCCTCGTCATTTTGTTCTTCTTGTCCTTATTATCTTCCATGTTCTATTTACTAAATTTGTTGATATGATATTGATATGGATTATATGTGTTATACTATTTGATTAATAATATAGCATAGTATATTACATTAGTTATGTACATCGCGGCAAACGCATGAATCAACCTCCTCATGCCATGTACTCCTCATTCTCCTCGCTTTTATTGCTATGAATCAATTTCTTCCTTTTTTCTTCATGTGCACTAATAACTATAAATCAACATTTTCCTCTTCAACTCCTTACTCATACTCCTTCATTCTTCGTTCTTATTATATCTCACACCTCATGCCTCTCGTTCTCCTCTTATTCATCTTCTCGCGTCCTTCCTTCTATTCCATGTAAAACGATTATATTTGATAATATGATACTGGTATGAGTGGAGTATTGTATACTATTCCCCAACATATATAGTATGGTATAACTATACTATAATAAGATAGAAATCATTTTTGTGTCCTTCCCTCTATATCTTATGCATCTCCTACATTGCTTCGTAAAACACAAAGCAAAATAACAAACATATGAGTTACACCCATTCTATACTACATACACTTGATATGTAGAACGTGATGTTGCATGTTTAATCTTATTCTCCTTCACCACTTATGGTGGTTTCTTTTACTCATCCTTTAACTATATTAACAATGGCACTAGTGACAATAACACTAGCTTCTCCACAAAATCGGACTTCCTCTCCGCCTAATAATTTTTATATTCACTTCTGAAAAAGAATAATTCACATTAAAATGAACAGTTTTGTTATGTTCTATTCTATTTGAAAAACATATAATAGAAACAAAGCTCTCTCTCTCCTCTCTCTTCTCTCCTCTCTCTCTCTCTCTCTCTCTTTCCCATCCTCTCTCCTCTCTCTCTCTCTCATCCTCTCCTCCTTTTCTTTGTCCACTTCCTCTTCCATTTTAGCAAAATATATATAATGTTTTTTTTTGCTTTGATAATGACATGGATCAGTTTTGCTATACTATTTAAACACTATAGTATAGTATAGTTCGTCGATTGTACACAATGCGTTAAAAAGACGGTTACACGCCGTACAAAGAGCTTCTTGTCCATTTTATGCCAAATTAACCAACATAATCTCGATAAAGTCATACATGGTTACTTTCTTTGTTTTGTGCTTCGTTATGTATATTTGGCAAATTAACCAAAAAAGAACTGAAAAAAAAACTGATACCATCAGATAAATATTATTTTGCTATACAGTCATTTCAGTTCTTTTGGTAGGCAACCAATCTCAAAATCTACCAAAAAACATTTGCCTATCATATTGATTTGGTTGCTTCATCAACAAGTAATGAAATTTTCAAACGTTTGCCTAAATTACATTCTTTGTTTACAAAGGCTAACACCTACAAAGATGAAATCTGGTTTCGCCATTCTCTCTTTGTAATTGCCTTCGTTGACATTTGAAATTCTCATAGTTGTATCTTCTGAATCTTTGTTACTGCTATTATCTTCCAGTTCCAGCTCTACTTTTCTTGAATCTTAAGCAACAATTGAGCTTAGTTTCAGTATTGCTTGGCTCGTCGTCTAGTTGTTTGGTTGGTGGATTGTTGAGAGCGAGTTTCTCCATTGCGTTTATGAACTTGCGCAGGTGCTTTATGTACTCAGGATACGTCTCCAAGTTGCAATGCCCTCCTCCTTTAACCCATAATGGATCATACTTGTCCTTTGAAAGCTCCCACAATCTCTTCCCGTGGGACATGTTCACCACCTCATCTTTTGTTCCCTGCAGTTTCATAAACCAATGTTAATAATATTCCTCTACATTGTGAGAAAATATAAATAAAAGTGATGTAACCTTACATGAATGACAAGAACAGGGCATGTGACATGTCGTATCCTATCAATGTTCTGCAATATTGCCAATGTTTGTTAGAAAAAGAACCAAAAGTGAAAACAAAAAGAAAGACATGAGATGAGAGAGGTTACTTTATATATATCGAACCATAATGTCATTTTGACAGGATACAAAACTCTAATGCCAGAGAGAATCGCGCTGTGAAGAACAACCCCTCTTAGTCTCTTTAATCGAGACGCCAAGTACAACGTTGGCCCGCTTCCAACGGACTGACCATACAAAATCATCTCCTCTGGCTTGATCTCATACTCGCTCCTCAAGCAATTGTACACAGCCTCGATATCGTGGTACGTATTGCTCTCAGACGGCTATTTTATAAATTAAAGAACTAATCAAAAGGTTAAAAAAAATGTTTGAATCTTTTATATTAAATATATCTCTCTTACCTTGCCTGTTGAAGCTCCATAGCCTGAATAGTCATAGCTGATTCATAAACATAATTAAGAGGTTATGATTCGTTCATGAACAAAAATGAAAAAGGTTTTAGGATGTTATGTACCTCATAATGTTGACACGGAGATGAGCTCGGAGCTCGATGAAGAGGTCGACCATTTGGCCGAGATCAGCAGCATTGCCATGGGAATAGAGAAGAGTGAATCTTGCAAAAGGGTGTTTCCAAAACGTAGCTACGACTTTGTTGCCGGATTTGGTGGTAACTTGGTGAACCTCCATGCTTTTTTCAGGCGTGACTCCGGTGAACATGAGCTTTCCGGTCTCCTCGTCGTTACTTACGCCGTACGTAGCCGGTGTTGGTGGGAAGAAAGCGAACTTTGCCGCCACGTTAGACGTCACATTACCCATATCAAAAATAATTTTGCTAAAGAAAACAAAAAAAAAAAGTAAAAGAACAAAAACTTTCTATCTAAACCCCAAAATCTCTCCCTCCCTCTCTCTTTTTCTATCTAAGAAAAGAAAAAAAAGGTTGAAGGTTTTGTTTATTGGTAGGTTTATGTTTAGGGAGGAGAGGAGAGAAAAAGAATGGAAGGTGATGGAGGAGAATATTTAACCCAATCTTGTGGGGTGGGAGAAGAAGCTGAGATGTATTAATTTTAAGACATAGTTTTCTCACCGAAATGGGAATGTACAATGAGGACATTTTGTACTTAACGTCCATCTAATAATTTTAAAGGATGTACATGAATAGCATAATCAGGTTAAGAATCAACAAAGATCATAGGTTATTCCTAACTCTTTGTACTTTGAGACATTTTTATTGGATTATACGTGTTTCCATCAATCTATAACCTTAATTTTTTCAAATAAACCTTTTAATATTTTTGTTACAAAATAACTTTTAAGAAAAAATGACCGAAATAAAACTTTTATTTTAATATTATTTATTTTAAAATTTTTAAATTTTATCTCTAAAACTTTACCCCATAAATTTAAACCTAGGTTAAATTATTTAACCTTAAGAGTATAAATATATATTTATACCATTTAATAAAATTCATTTTTAATCATTTTTTCTCTTTGAAAACTAGTTTTGTGAAAAAAAAAATTAAGGTTATCCTACGTACTTCTCTTTAAACTAATTCAAAGGATCTCTTTAGTACACAATTTATTTAAATATTATATCAATTGAACATGTTATTTAAATATTATATCAATTTAACATGTTTAAAATAATTTTTAATAACGAAACTATTTGATTCTTATAGTTTTATTGAGCTTTTCTTATTTTCTGTATTTTTCAGAAGTCTAATAAAATTGGACGGAAAATACAGCGAGATTGGACACTTTCGAGTTATCAATAAATTTGATTAGATGGATGAGTTTCCATCGAATGGATCTTGCTCACATGTGGAACAATAAAAAAAGAGAGATGTTAACGTTCATCTTCAAATAGCTAAAGGCAATTGTAACAGTTGCGATCAATGTATATATACAATTTTCTCAAAGATTAGTCAATCTGGCAATAAATGGAACATACTGAAAACTGAATAATGAATATATCATTGCTCCAACAATAAAATAAATAAATAAAAATCTATTCAGATTCTTGTTCAGAATTCATTTCACTATCAAAACTGCAATCAGATACAGATTTTAGCATATCTCAACACGGCATTCTCACACTCTTTCTAGCACAAAATATTTAAAAGCCTTTTTCTTTTTCTTTACATCACAGGAACGTTTATCTAGGTCAGCTCTCTGTTGTTTCTTCCACAGGAATTGGACTGTCACCACGCTCACTAGTGGAGCTACTGCTATTGATCACTTCCCTTTCCATTGGCTTTAGGGAGACTGTATCAGCAGCAAGATGAGTAAGTGATTGCTCTTCCCAATGCTTCGGCTTGTTCAGGGCTCGACAATGAGGACAATAGTAAGTAACAAACGGAAAGTCCTCTTTCCGGCAAAGTCCTATGTGATAAACTATGTTATTGATGGAAAAGCCAAAATGCAAATGGCTAGCTTACCGTTATGCATATGGCAGTTTCCGCAGATGAGTGGACATGACTGAGTTGGATCTTCACCAACGAGGAGAGCTGCAATGCGTGAGATCCAGCTACCATCATGACCAGCATATCCTTGATGATGGCTATAATGCTCAAAAACCGTCTGCTGGTTTTGCTCTGTGCTGGTGGTTCCTTCGCTTGTTCCAGAATGGTTAGACTCATCATCGGAATGATGGGCTGGAGCGGTCCCAACACTGTTGCGTCTTGCATTTGATTGTTTTCGGTTACTCAGCCCTTGTGGGTGTTTGACTTCCGTGTCATTGCTCTTGCCTGTGGTGAGGTCAAGTTGGGATTCATCTCCTACATATACTTTCAAGCCTGAATCAGCACCCAACTTGGATGCCAGAATGGTTGCAGCAGACGCCCTTGCAGCTGGATCAGGGTCAAACCTTGAATCAAAATAGCTCAATTCAGAAAACAAGTTGCAGTAGCAGTAGTAATAAGAAACCACAGTAACAAGCATTTTTGAGATATATCAACATTTCATTTCTCTTTCAAAGGTCCTGAACATATTTCAATAAATGATTCCAATCCACTCGACTTGGGTAACATATCACACACTATTTAGTATGAACCTCAACAGTACACTTAAACTTAGATTCCTAACCGCATTTATCCAAAAATAATAATTAAAAAATCTTTGCATGACAAGTTGATAGACAATTAAGAGTATATTCGAGGAAGAGGTTGAGAGATAATGAGGAATTTCAAGTGGCACAGGAGCTTGGAATGAATAAATAGGTGAAGTAACAAAATTAGAGGCATTCAGTTCAGTGAGCAGAATCTTTTGGCTTGTAGAGAGTACTCTCTCAAGATTGGCAGTTACGAGAGCTTGTTCTCGTTTCTGAGGATCAAATTCATACGGAACTCTCGTTCTTAGTGAATTTGATAGTGCAATTCCCTTTGTTAATCGAATAAGAGTTCTATTTTCTTAACAAATTGGTGCGGTGAGCCGATCGGATCTACGTGACGGAGGAAGACGTTGATCGGAGATCGGAAGACATCGACGGCGATGGAGACTTCGGATAACGAGTTAGAAGGGATTTACGTCGATCTAGGGACCTTGAAGAAACAAGTCGGGGTGATTCAAGGTGGTTGGGAGAGATTAACGAAATTAAACGACGAGGTGACGTCGCGAATGGAAGCAATCGCACAATCCTTGGAGCGAATCGAATCTTATCATCGAGCTGATAAGGCATTTGGGAAAACGATCGCTGGATCTTCGAACTCAGAGAGGCAGGTAACTTCTTCTAATCCTCCTTTAGTGCCGGAAGATCAGGATTTAGGTTATCGGAGAATATCATGGAAACGAGGAATAGTTTGTTGAAGAAAGTGGATCTCCCTAACTTTGTTGGTGTGAATCCAAACGTATGGATCAATCGCGGAGAAAGGTTTTTCAGGTTGGGGAATTTCTGTGATAGGGATAAATTTGACTTACTCGCAGTAAGTTTTGAAGGAGCAGTGTTAAATTGGTTCAACATTGAGATGGAAGAAGATTCGTTTACTGATTGGCATAATTTCAAAGAACGACTTCTGCTAGGTTCAAACAAAGAATTGAAGATCAACCAAGGAAGAGGTTGTTTGCAATTACTCAGAGAGGTTCAATTGTTGAATATATAAATGAGTTTGAAGAACTGAGATCGATGGTAACGGGGATTGATGAGAAAAATTTGGTGCATGTGTTCTTCAATGGACTGAAACCAGAAATGAAAGAAGTTGTGAAGATGAAAGAACCGAAGGGGTTAAGGCCACACATAGCAGCAATAATAACAATGGAAGATAGTGCACTTTGCAAATCTGTTGTTGTGGTATCACATTCAGTCTCGACCCCAAAATCAACAGGATATATTCCGTTACGTTCATCAACGCATTACAACAGTAATAATCAGTTGGTAGCTACAAATACTAAAGATCAACAAGGTTAACGTCCTCAAAAACAAGGTCCTCGAAGGCTGACACCAGCGGAGGTTGCAGAGAAAAGACGTTTGGGTCTTTGTTACAAATGTGATATGAAGTGGTCAAAAACACACGAGTGCAGATTCTTGGAATTACAGGTGTTATCAGTGGTGGATGGATGTGAGGTGGAGATATATAATGAAACTTGGGTTGACACATTTGAAGATGAGAGTGGAACAGTAATGAGTTGATGGTGATGTCTTTGGCATCTTTCTTTGGTCTATCTTCTCCAACAACTACGAAGTTTGGGGGATCATTGGTCAGTATAAGGTTGTTGTGATGCTAGATAGCGGTGGGCCACACATAATTTCCTATCACCTCATGTTTTTAAGCAGTTGAACATAACACCTATTCGGGATAGACGATTAGAAATCTTATTGAGTATTGGCATTACGGTCAATAGGACATGATTATGAAAGAATGTGAAGTTTGGGTTACCTGTGTTAGAAGACACTGCGGACTTTATCATGTTAGAGCTTGGCCAGGTTGATATGAGTCTTGGAGTTCAATGGCTTCGGACGTTGGGCCGATGTGAAATAGATTGGGAGAAGCATGAAATGTCGTTCATTTTCAGAGGAAAGCGAGTCACATTATATGGTGACTGCTCACTACATAATGGCAGTACGTGTCAGCAAGGATTAGAGTTAAATAAGTCTCACTTAAATGGAATTGACGTTGAGTTCTTCCAAGTCAATATTTCCGGTAAGCAACAAGAGATTCCACTTCCAATAGAACACTTATTGGAAAGGCATTTGAAAGTTTTTGTTGAACCAACCCAGTTACCGCCTTTGCGGGACAGAGAGCACGCTATCAACCTTATAGCAGGATTTGGGCCCATAAGTGTTAGACCTTATCGTTATCCTCACACATATAAGGAAGAGATGGAAAATATGGTGTCTCAAATGTTGCAATCAGGAATCATTCGTCCAAGTCACAGCCCTTATTCTAGTCATGTGTTGTTGGTAAAGAAAAAGGATGGAACTTGGCGATTTTGCATTGACTACAGAGCATTAAACAGAGTAACAGTGGCATATAAATTTCCGATTCCGATGATTGATCAACTTTTGGATGAGTTGTTTGGAGCTCACATTTTCTCCAAGCTTGACTTGCGCTCGGGTTATCATCAAATACGGATGCAAGAACAAGATATTCACAAGACTGCATTTAGAACAACAGATGGTCATTATGAGTTTGTTGTTATGCCTTTTGGCTTAACAAACGCTCCTGCAACATTTCAGGCTCTCATGAATGAGATTTTCAGACCACATTTGCGGAAATTTATCTTGGTATTGCTTTGACGATATTTTATTTACAGCACCACAGTGGAGGATCACATACATCATCTGGAAATAGTGTTGAAATTGTTTGAGACACACAAACTGTTTGCTAATAAAAAAAATGCATGTTTGGTCAAACAAGAGTGGATTATTGGGTCATCTGATCAGCAATGAAGGCGTCTCTACTGACCCGGAGACGACTGAGGCAATGCGTAAATGGCCTACCCAAAAACAGTTAAAGACTTGCGAGGATTTCTGGGTTTAACTGGTTATTACGAAGGTTTGTAAAAGGTATGGTTCCATAGCTCGACCTCTCACAAGTTTGTTGAAGAAGGATGGCTTTTGATTGGTCAGAACAAGCTCAACGCGCTTTTGAAGAGTTGAAACAAGCGATGTGTACAACACCAGTCCTCACTTTACCTGACTTTTCAGAAACGTTTATCATAGAATCGGATGCTTCGGGTTATGGAGTTGGTGCAGTCCTGATGCAGCGACAGAGACCAGTAGCTTATTTCAGCTCCGGGTTGTCGGACAGGGATCAGATCAAAGCTGATTTATGAACGGGATCTGATGGCCATCGTTATGGCAATACAAAAATGGCGTCATTATTTGTTAGGCATGAAGTTCATAGTACACACCGATCAGAAGAGTCTGAAGTTCCTATTGTACAGAGGGAAGTTTCCTTGGACTATCAACGATGGTTAACTAAGTTGCTTGGATATGATTTGATATCATTTTTAAACCAGGAGTGGGAATAAAGCGGCGGATGGGTTGTCTAGAATAGGAACTCACAATGCAGACTTAACGACATTATCTTTAGTCTCCCTGACGGTTCCTATGAGTATACAGATGCAAGACATTTTTACTGAAGTTGACCAGTCAAGCGAGTTACAAAGTTGAAGGCAGATATTGTTCAAGGAACATGTAAGAAAGTGGGGTACACCATTGTTAATGGCAGAGTGAGGTATAAGGGTAGTCTATTACTACCAAAGAATTCAGCACATATTCCGTTGATTCTTAAAGAGTTTCATGACACGGTGGTGGGGGGTCATTCAGGCGTCTTAAAGACTGTTAAACGGATTCAATCAGTCTTTCATTGGAGGAAGATGTCAAAGGATATTCAGGCTTATGTTGCAGCTTGTGACATTTGCCAATGACATAAATATTCTACGTTAACTCCAGCAGGATTATTACAGCCATTGCCTAGTCCAAGTCAAGTATGGGAAGGATTATCGATGGATTTTATTGAAGGACTTCCGGTTTCTCAAGGTGTGAATGTGGTATTGGTGGTGGTAGATCGTTTGAGTAAATTTGCTCACTTCTTGAGTTTGAAACACCCGTTTACTACAGTGGAGGCGGCCAATTTGTTTCTCAAAGAGATTGTGAGATTACATGGATTTCCAGCATCTATTGTGTCAGATAGGGACAAAAAAATTTGAGCTCTTTTTGCAAAAGCCTATTTCGTTTGGGTGGGACACAACTGAAGTATAGTACATCTTTTCACCCTCAAGTGATGGGCAAACCGAGGTCTTAAATCGCTGTTTGGAGACGTTTCTTCGTTGCTTTGCCTCATCACATCCCAAAATCGTGGACCAAATACCTACCTTGGGATGAGTTGTGGTATAACATCAACTATCATATTGCGTTGGGTACAACACCTTTTCGGGTAGTATATGGAAGGGATCATCCCTCTTTACTGAAGTTTGAAGAAGGATCCACTGCCAACTATAATTTGGATTGTATGTTGAAAGAGCGAGATAACATGTTGAAGCAGATCAAACATCATTTGTTGACAGCTCAGGATCGCACGAAGACTAATGCTGATAAACACATGAGGGAGCTGGTGTTTCAAATCGGCGATATGGTCTTTCTGAAGTTACGACCTTATAGGCAACAGTCTGTAGTCAAGCGGCTGTATCAGAAGTTGGATGCTCGTTATTTTTGGTCTGTTCAAAGTTACATGACGTGTGGGAGCGGTCGCGTACAAACTTAGGCTGCCCTGAGGGTTCCAAAATTCATAATGTGTTCACGTATCACAATTGAAACCGGTTATTGGGCAGGGCCATCACATCTCTGATCTACCTCAATCCTTATCAGCCGCAGACGAAGTGGTCATTGAGCCCGCAAAAATATTGGCTACACGTTATGAGGCTCAAGGATGCTTGGAAGCTTTAGTTTCATGGACAGGCCTACCAGATTATGAGAATTCGTGGAGAAGGCGGTCGTGTTACTTAAGCAGTTTCCTCATCTGAAGCTTGAGGACAAGCTTTGTTTCGACGCGATGGGTATTGATAGACCATTAAGAGTGTATTTGAAGAAGAGGTTGAGAGCTAATGAAGAAGCTCAAGTGGAAGGATGACATGGCACAGGAGCTTGGAATGAATAAATAGGTGAAGTAACAAAATTAGAGCCATTCAGTTCAGTGAACAGAATCTTTTGGCTTATAGAGAGTACTCTCTCAAGATTGGCAGTTATGAGAGCTTGTTCTCGTTTCTGAGGATCAGATTCATACGGAATTCTCGTTCTTAGTGAATTTGATAGTGTAATTCCCTTTGTTAATCGAATAAGAGTTCTATTTGCTTAGCACAAGTATACTCCTTTGTCTTAAGGGATGTTTTGTTCTAATCCAAATTCATGATACCATGTTATTTTCCACACTTAAATTTAAAGACATCTCCTAATACAGTTAATTGTAAGGATAACTTGAAACATAGGTGATAAAACCTATTGCCATCATTAAGTGTTATGGCTGTAACCTTGTAATCTATCAGAAGTTACTAAAGTAATGATGCAAGCAAGATATGAAATGCAGTTGTGTGTGAACTAGCCTCCCTGACACAATAAAATCTCTTAAGTAAACTTACACGAAGAATATCAAGTGTGGTGAAGTAACTGGTCCTCTCTTTTAACTCATCGATCTTCCCCAGCATTTCACCTTGAAGCTTCTCCAAAGTTTTCTGATGTCTAATCAAAAACTCATGTCTAATCAACAAAGTGACTGATGTAAAAACAAGGTCTGTTACTTTTTTTCTTTTTCATATTATACGTCTTAAAACTTCTAAATAAACTTAGCCGACAGTATTAACTAACCATTATATATTTGCATGAGTTTTCAAAAAATTATTGATTATGTTTACTGGTACAACTCTGAATTTTTAACACTTTACTTTCTTGTTTCTTTTCTTCCCAAACAATGTATATCAAATTATTCAAAACTGTATTAATATATTTAAAAACTCTAAGAAAATGAAAAACTATATACAATTAAAAATCCAATCATATTTTAACGTATAGACCAAAAAGAACATGTGGTTCAATTTATCAGAATATATGTGATCCAAATTCCAATATACCAAAATAAATAAAGAAACTGATCTGAATTACTATACCCAAAATTATACATCTTATTAAGATAGTAATGTAGTGATATTATCATAATCTTGTATTTACTTTTATACATATACATCAGAGATAATTTAAAACTTATAAAAAATAAAAATGTTAACCAATTATTATGATATGATTATTTTGTAAATATGTATATATGTGCGTGAATACATAAGAAATTACCTAGTAAAAATAGATATAATGAAACAAAGTAAAAGCTCAAAATATATTGATAATCATAATCATCTTTCATATAATATTTGATTTGGACATATAATCAACACAATTATTATATTATGACATCTTATGTGTTCAAGTAATAGTTCTTTTTAATGTTATTCCTCATTTTTTAAGTTTTCTAAAGAAATTCAAAATCAATTTTAAGAAAATAATTTTTTTTTTGAAAATTATCTTTAATTTCACTAGAAATAAATTTTACATCATCACTATTTAGTATTTACCATGTGTTTTTTTGTACATCATCAATTTTTGACGTATCATATTTCCACATCATCATTTTCTACACAGAAAATGAAATTCAAAATTTAATAATGGAAAATTCTCTGAAATAGTTTTTTTTAATAAAAAAGAAATTATCACTAAAATAACTCTAAAATAATTGAAATAACATTTTTATTTTAATTTTATTTATTTTTTTATTTTAAACCTTCATATCCGAAAATCCACTTATAATTTTAAATCATGTCTAGATTAGTTAATTTAAGGGTAAATGTATATATTTACATCTTTTGATAAAATTTATTGTGGTCATTTTTCTCTTTGAAAGTTATTTTTGCGACAATTTTTTTAGAACTAATATTGTGCCTTTCCAGCCCAATATTGCCCCTTCATTTAGAATATCATAACTATTTCCAAAGTTTTCCAATGAACAGTAAAAAACGTTGCAACTGTAACTGATCCATCAACTCGACATGCAAAGGGGTAAAGTGCCAAAATGTCTCCCTCCTAAACTCATTTTGAGCACGAACCATCCTTATTGCAAACCATACCATTCCTTCTCCTCTGCTGCTTTTGTGACATTTGCTACTAAGGAGTCAGTTAACAAGGCAAAAGCTCTGAGGGGTACTATGTGTCTATTCAAGACCAATCAAGGTCCACAAAGTAGAGGTGCAGTCACTGGAAGTTAAACCAACATAAACTTTATGATAATACACAAAAGGGAACCTAGAAACATTATGGTTACTTCTCCTATTTTGAGAAAACAAATGACATTCAGATTTTCATAAATACACAAACACACACAGACACACATTACTTAATATATGTAAAAGCCCTTTCTCTCTTGTTATTTTCTTGAGATTTTATTCAGTCAATCGTCATTGGCTGACTCATGCACATCTGAAACGGGCTTTTCTAGCAGTTGTCATTATCTCTGTTTCCGCAGCTTCGAGCAGACTCACAACCTCAAGAAAACATGGTCTCACTTCCGGTTAGCATCCCAACACCGAGTCATGATCTCATTCAGCACCGCGGAGACAATCGTTTGGGACCGTTGGTCTGACCCCTCGGTTAACAACAGCAAACGCAGCCTGTACAGCTGTCATGTTCTGGAACGGTAACAAGCCTGTGATTAACTCCCATAGCACGATCCCAAAACTATACACATCCACTTTTTGATTGTAGGCTCTGTGCTGTATCATCTCACTGCATCCATCAACATATATAGAATTCAATATATATATGTAACTTGCCTATAGAATAAAGAAACTGTTTTGAAACTTACGGAGCCATCCATCTGTAAGTTCCAGTTTCTGGGTGTCATTCCTTCGGTTTGAACTTCGATTCTTGCAACACCAAAATCAGCAATCTTGATCGACTTATCAGCAGAGATGAGAAGGTTATCTGACTTGAGATCTCTGTGTATGAAGTTGCGTCCATGGACATAAGCCATACCTCTAGCAACATCCAACGCCTTGTTTAACAGCTAACTTCAACGGCACTGCTCGTTCTGTCTCTTTGTCAAAAACTGTCTCACGGAACCTCCTTTAGCGTATTCAGTCACTATACACCACACCATTGGCTTGCGACACGCACCGATGAACCTCACAATGTTCTGATGCTTCAAATTCGCAAGCATAGACACCTCTTGCTGAAACTGCTGTTCCATGAACTGAGCCTTTTCTGGACTGTTCTCTGGCCGCTCAAGTATCTTGATGGCTACATCCTCCCCCATTGTAAGTCCCTTTGTATAATTTACCAAAAGCCCCTTGAGCAAAAGAGGACCATGTGGAGTTTCCTCAGATCAATCGTCCACTCTTCATAGTTGGCCAGCCCTTGGGTTGGATACGCGCTATCCATCAGCGCTTGAGCTAAGGCATCATCGTTCAAAGCGTGTGTAACTTTCCCAGGGCGAAACACGCTTTGCCCAACGGAGAGCGAGTAGACGACGTTGCGCAGTGGCTTCAACCCCGGGTGGCCAATGAGAGCATCGCTTGAACCAACGCTACTGTTGTCAACAGACATAGACACAGAGCTTCCTGTCTGCATACTCTCTATGGACATGTTGGAACCTTCATTAAGCTTTTGGTAAAACTCTTGCGTGAAAGCATAGTCGTTGTTGTGGTTCCCAACAGCCATCACGTTGAACTTTGCTCCTTCAAGCATCTTTAAAACTAAAGAAGACAGACACAAAGCAATCAACATACACCAAAAGGCAGGGAGATACACTAATCATCAAGCTGGGTTTTACTTTCTAAAGGAAACTTACTACTTGTGAAAAGAAAAGCAAGAGCCTTGAGCTATTGTTGCTCTGGGAGACCCTTGACCTGTAAATTCAAAAAGCTTTACACCATGCACTCCCTGAGATAGTGAAACAAGCACACAAAACTTAGGTTAACTCTTTACCATGATATTGGAATTTATTTCCTCCAAGAGATTACAAAGAAAAAGAAATCAACTTTTGATAGCTACAGATCATCATCATTGCTACATATTGAAAGAGGACAAAAAAAAGTATTGAACAGATCCAAAAAATCTTTAAAACTAAAGATGAGACAAAGCAATCACTACAACATACACCAAAAGCAGAAAGATACTAAAAATAGCATGTTCTTATTAATCATCCTAAAAAAAATTAACTTACTTGTGAAGTGAAAGCAAGAACCTTGAGCTTTTATTCCAAAGAGCTCTACACCATTCACGCCCTTAGGTTAAATCAAGCACAGAATATTAGGTTAAATATTTACCATTAGATTCGAATTTCATTTCTCCAAAGAATTTAAAATTTGATAGCTAACAGATCGTCATTGAAAGAGACTATGGATGCAAAACTCAGAAGAAGAAGAAGAAGAAAAGTGATTAGAACATACAAAAAGTAAAACACAGATCTGATGAATCCAGAGGTTGAAAAATCTGAAACCTAAGATTGATGATGAGGAAGAAGATGAAGACGCGTTAGTCGTCGTTTCCCATTTACTTTCGCACCTCTCTAATTTTTTTTTTTGTTTATTTTAACTTTTTGTAATTTATTGGCAAATTCCGTTTCATGCTCCCACCCTCACTCATTGTCATTGTCATTGTCTCACACTCGCCCTTTATAAAATAGTCAAATCTCCTAACTCTTTTTTTCTTTTTTTTTGAAGTATTTGTTGTCAAGCTAGCACTCAAAATCAAAATAACCAAAATAAATTTTATAAAATGACAAGTATATCTACATTTCTAGTTTTAATTAATTATTTATTAAATATATAAAAATTCAAACTAATACATTCAATTCTTTTCTGAAAAAATGATTGATGTCTTTCATAAATATTGACCATCTTCAACTTTAATGTTTTTATATAATTAACATCACGAACTAAATTTTATTAATTCAAAAGTGACGTGGACATCTAAGACATTAACTCCAGTTAATTCTCTCATTCATCAATTAAAATCTGATCCATTATAGTACAATTTACCTAATTTCTTTAATTTTCCTTTTTGTTTTATCGAGTTAAATTTTAATTAAATTATTGTGAGATGGATCAAATTTTAATTGCTCAACAGAAGAATTAAACTTAGTTAATGTTTCTGACATTCACGTCACTTTTAGATCAATAAAATTAAGTTTGTGATGTTATATATAACATATACTTAATGTAGCTAGATATACATTAATTTATTTTGTATGGTTAACCATATAGTTGTTAGTACTTTATGTAACCAACAATCATTATACCTTTTTCGATTTTGTTTTTTTAAAGGAGATTTTGCTAAAAAGTGACTCAAAATTTTCAACTTAAATGCAAAACTAAGCCACCATTTTTTGAACTTTCATTTGTCTTATTCACCTTAGATTTTTGAGTTATTCACGAAAATGTCATTACTCTTTTTTTTTTTTTTTTATAAATGAGTGTTTTCCTCTATTATCCTCATATTCATCAAGTATTTACAATATTACCATTGTCATCAATACATCAACCACTATGAACAACCAATTTGAAGCTCTTAATGCACAAAAAATGATTTTTTCTCTTCTTTCTCATTTGTTTATTCACACAAACCATATTTCTTTCATTTTCTCTCAAAATTCATCCAAAAAATTCAAGATTTTGATTTCAAACTTTATAAGGTTCATATAGACATAGAAACTCATGATTCTTGGTCATTAATGAGTTGGTAGCATTCGTGGTGAAGTTTTATGAGGTTAGAGAAGTTAAACAAGTCATCTCATAGATTCAAGATATGAATTTTTTTTTTTCAGATTTGTTCGTGAAGAAGACTTCTCTAGAAGTCTTCTAATCAATGCATAGGTTAGTTTTTGCAACTGAACTTTTTTCTGTGTTTTTTGTAGAAGACTTCCTCTACCTTTCCTTTGTTAACAAAAAAAATAGGGAGAATCGAGAAGACTTCCGTAGAAGTTTTCTCGGATAAACAAGTTAATTTTGCAATTGACCAAAGTTTGTTAGAAATTGACTTCTTACAGAAAACTTCCTAGGAAGTCTTCTCTAGAAGACTTCTAGGGAAGTCTTCTTTATTGTTTAATGAAGTCTTCTCATTGTCACTAGAAGTCTACGTGAGTTACTTTTGCAATTGATAATTAATACTAAAAAAAATATTACTTACGAGAAGACTTCTTGAGAAGTCTTCTATAAAAAGTCAATTTTTGACAAACTTTGGTCAATTGCAAAACTAACTTTTTATCTTAGAAGACTTCTCTCGAAGTCTTCTCTAAGATTTTCGAAAAAAATTCAAAATCAAAAGTAAGCCAATATTTACAAAGGAAGACTTTCTCAAGATGTCTTCTGTAGAGTAGACTTCTTAAGAAGTCTTCCTTCATAAATTTGCAATTGCAAAAATGGCCTAAACGGAAGACTTCTTAAGAAGTCTTCTCTTAGAAAGACTCCTAAGAAGTCTTCTACGTCAATGTTTATTAAACTTTAATTTTCTTAAAACATAAAATGAGTTTGTTTTTTCTTTTTCTTGTTAATTCATGTGTATTAGTCAATATTGGGGCTCTTTAACTAAAATTCATAACTTAATTAGTGATAATTATGAGTTTACAAACATTCATGTTTGTTATGTTGCTAGCTAAAATGAGAAGATTTACATGAAGTCTTCCGTGAGAAGACTTACAGGGAAGTCTTCCCGTGAGAAGACTTACATGGAAGTCTTCTATGTTCTTTTTTGTAAAATTTGTTAAGTAACTTCAATGTATATTTTCTAAATTTTATAAGTGTCAAGTAACTTCAACAATATCAAGTCAGGTAGTTTAATGTGTCTTCTTATATCTTAAGATATACTTTTTAATTTTTAGGAAATTTAAAATTGTAATTTTCACTTAAAATTTAAGTTTCTCACTTAAATTTTCATTTCCGCTTAAATTTCCCGCTTCCGAGAAGACTTCTTCCCGCTTCCGAGAAGACTTCTCAGAAGTCTTCTCAGAGAAGACTTAACTTTTTCTAGTGAGACATATGTATTGTTTGATCTTCGGTGAATTTGACTAAGTTTTCTTGATAAGTATTTTCTCTTAGTTTGTAATAAATTTGATTAAATTTTTTTTTATTGTTTCAGTAGTATGGTTAAAATATTTAAAAGATCATTAACATCTTTTCAAATTGACAACATAATTCATAATAAAACAGTACACATAATAATCATTAAATATACCATAAACAAAAAAAATACAAAAATGATAATTAACATCTTCATGAGAGATTTCTGAAGTCTTCCGGAGGTTTTCCAGGAAGTCTTGCGGAGGTCTTCTCGGAAGTCTTCTGGAGGTCTTCTCGGAGTCTTCCAGGAAGTCTTCCGGAGGTCTTCCAGGAAAGTCTTCCGGAGGTCTTCCAGGAAGTCTTCCGGAGGTCTTCCAGGAAGTCTTCCCGGAGGTCTTCCAGAAAGTCTTCTACAGGTCCTTCCGGAAGTCTTCTAGAAGTCTTTCCAGAGGTCTTCATGAAGTCTTCTAGAGGTCTTCCATGAAGTCTTCTAGAGGTCTTCAGGAAGTCTTTAGAGGTCTTCCAGGAAGTCTCCAAGAGTCTTCTGAAGTCTGCCAGAAGTCTTCCATAAGTCTTCTGAAGTCTTCCAGGAAGTTTTCTAGAGGTCTTTCAGGAAGTCTTCCAGGAGTCTTCTGAAGTCTTCCGAAGTCTTCCACAAGTCTTCCGAAGTCTTCCACAAGTATTTCGACGTCTTTCTAAAATATTAGCTTCTTCTTCTTCATATCAAAAGAACATATCAGATTTTAACTAATGAATACTATCAAAATAAAAGATGAATCAAAAATGTCAACTTTAAAACTTGTTAATGCCTTTAGAAGTTTCACCAATATAAAATGTTGTGTTATCTTCTTCTTCTTATATCAAAAAGAAAAGGACAAACCTTTAACCATTGAATACTATCACAAACACAAATATGAATCAAAAAGGTCATACATTTAATCTTGTTACAATAAATTGAATATACAAGTTCTTAGCATCTAACATATAAAACACTCCAAAATACATATTCAAAATTTATAGATCTACCTTTAAAGGAATGAAGATGAACAACCATGTAATGAAAAATCTTCAAAAACAAGATAAATTACTGAGAATACATAAGAGAAAAATGAGAAATGAATATAAAGTTAGGTGTTTTCAAGTGTAAAGAGATTAGAGTGAGGTTTGAAGAGTTTTAGAGTGAGAAACATTACTTTTGTTGCAGCCATTTGAGAGAAGAAAGAGAATTTGTACATTTTCTTTATATATTGAGACAAAAATCTCAATTAGGTTAAATATTTTCGATATAGAATACTTCCCGAGAAGTCTTCTAAGAGAAGACTTCCCAAATTATGAAGTCTTCTGGAAGTTTTCCAAAACCCTATAATCTAATACATGAGAAGACTTGTGGAAGACTTCCGGAAGACTTCGCATTAAGCGGGAAGTCTTCTAGTGCATTATGAAGTCTTCTGAAGTCTTCCAAAACCCTATAATCTAATACATGAGAGACTTCTAGAAGACTTCTAGAAGATTTCTGGAAGACTTTTAGAAGACTTCTGGAAGACTTTGCATTAAGCAGAAAGTTTTCTAGGAAGTCTTCTAGTGCATTATGAAGTCTTCTAGATGTCTTCTCAAAGTCTTCCAAAACCCTATAGTCAAATAACTAATTAAACAGTAAAAACAAACTTCATTAAACCTAAAATCAATTTATAATGTGATTAATATATACAAAAGTAAACACAAATTGGTCAAAAAAATTATTGAAAAAAAATTAAGATTCAAAACCTAACCCTAAAAAATACAAAACAATACTTACAACATATATTACCACAACCTAAACCAAAGACTATTATGACTCAATCTACATTCACTCAACTATGTTGAAAAATAATTCAATTTTAGAATTATTAAATTTACATCATTTATTAATATTTATAGTTACATGATTTCAATTTCTTCCTCATATAAATATTTTTTTATAAAAAATTAAATTATTTTTAAGATTAAGTGTACGAGAAGACTTCCCTGGAAGTCTTCTCAGGCGAAAAGGTTAAATGGTAAAAACTGAATATAATTTTTTTGTTTGCTCACAAGGAGTTTGTTGTATTTTCACTAGTCTTTTGGGTTACTTTTGCATTTGATTGAATTTGGGGTACACTTTTGTATTTTGAAATCAAGTTTTGAGTCATTTTTAGCAATTTCCCCTAATTACCTTCATAATTCTTTTTACAAAAAATATATTTCCAATATTTTTTTGAATTGTTTTTTAGAAATGATTTTCTTACAAAAAATAGGAAGGTCTTTCTAAAAATGTATGGTATCTTCATAAATTGTGTTTAGGAAAACATTCATTATTGTGTATAATATCTCCCTAAATTTTGTAAAATAAATTCCATATTCAAGAATATTTTCATAAATGTGTAAATAGAATTCTTGAATACAATTTTATTTATATTTAAGAAAGTATTCTTAAAAGTGTGTCATATTTTTGAATTTGATATATAAGCATATTTAGAAAATTATTACTTAATATATAACATTTCATAAAAAAATTATGAAGATGCCTTTAAATAAGTATACTATATTTACCAAATTTAGATATCAAATTCACAAAGATCTTCCAAAATATTTAGGAACATGTTATACCTATTTTAAAAATTCTTATTAAAATATTAAAAATAATTCAAACTTAGGAAAAATATTCATAAATATGTATTCACGGAATTTTCTTAATACACATTTAAAATTGTATTTTAAATACATGTTTATGAAATTTTCTAAATTTGATGAAAAGGTTTTACACATTTATCAATATTTCTTAATTTTAGAAAGATGTTATACTTCTCATAAATATCTTCTTAATTTTAAATTTGGGAAGACATCATATACATTTATTAAGTCCTTATAAACTCAATTTAAAAATATCATAAAGATTAAAAAGATTCTAAACTTTTTAACAAACATCAGTTTCTATAAAATAATTGGAAAAGAACTTCAAAAATAAATGTTTCGAAAAAGTGAAACCTTTTCTAGCTAAACTTTTTTTTATCAATTTTTAATATATATGTCAGGTATGAATATTACCTTTTTAATGAAATTTAATATGTCATTTTGATTTTAGGAACTATTTCGTGGTAATAGCTTTT
Organism: Moricandia arvensis; assembly: GCA_905132765.1. Taxonomy (NCBI): domain Eukaryota; kingdom Viridiplantae; phylum Streptophyta; class Magnoliopsida; order Brassicales; family Brassicaceae; genus Moricandia; species Moricandia arvensis. The sequence goes on along the minus strand of CAJHQP010007472.1, from coordinate 4,425 downwards.
TTAATGATATTGTAGGATACATTTTGGAAGCTTGTGGAAGTTCTCGAAATCTCGCAACACATTATACTTCCATTTAGAAATTATGATTCCATTTTAAAAATTCAGTGACATCAATAAGTAAAATAAAATAAAATATGTTTTACTTTATCTAAAATCCAAAATTTAATAGTATTGAAATATAGAGAATACAAGATATCAAATATCAAAATTATTACTCTAAATTATCTTTGTGCATTTAATTTTTTTTTATAAGAGATCTTACATATATATTCAAATATATTGTGACATATTTTTGTGAACTATTAAAAATAATTAATTTGATAATATTTTTATAAGCTTCAATTATTACATTTTTATAATAAAATATAAAGTCAAATAAATAGAATAAAATTAGGGGAATTTATTTTTACCCTAAGTTTGCTAAAACTTTACAAATTTATCTTTAATGAAATACTATTTTCAAAAATACCTTAACTTTTTGATGAAAATAAGCTTAGTTATTTTTTTCTGAATATTTATAAAAATTTAGAAACTCAACTTCATTCCTTTAACAATAACCTTAAACAATAATCACTAAAGTGTAAACCCAAATCTTAATATATTTTTAATATTGTGTATTTTTGTAAAGTGGTACTTAATTTATGCTACTTTTTGACAATTCTCATAAAATTATTAAAATTAATAAGTGTTTTTAATGTGAATGACATATATTTAGGCATAAGTTTTCTAAAATCATTTTTATGTTATATTATATATATATTTAGATATACGTTTCCAACGTGTATTCGCTTCGTACTTTTTAACGCTTCTATGCTTTTATAAGATTTCATTCCGCGTACCCGATTCTGATTCTATGTAACATAGGTTGCCGCTTTAATGTGACGGCAACAGTAGTCTTTTCTTTTCTTATTCACGCTTTTTTTACTATTTATTGAACAACAACCCTTTTTATCTGGAAAACAACTTTTACTTTTAATTCTTTAAGCTTCTTTAGACCATTTCCAATATATTTTGTTATTTTTACTTCTATAATAAAATATTTTAGAATATAGATGTGTTTATTCCAATGTACTTCAATAAAATAATTTTAGAGTTAAAAATATAGAAATGCTATTTTTTTTTCTTTATAAATAGAAAAAAAACTAGCAATTTTTATTTTAGAAGAAGAATAGAAATGGGATAAAGTAGTTTTTTTCTTAAATGCTATTATAAAGGTAATGTAGAAATGATTGAAGACGCTCTTATTAAAATGCTTGACTGTGAAAACGTTTTATAATATTTCTTATATATTCAAGATTTTCATAAATGCTTCTAATTTAAAAAATGAAATAATTGTTTATTGCCAAAATATCCCTCCAACCTTTCCTTCGTTGGTAGTAAAAATCAAATTCTCATATTTTAATAAAAGTTACAACTATACCATTATACGATATTAAAAATGTTATAATTACATGTCTGAATAGACATCACATTTTTAGATTTTTTGACAATTATGACTGTGAACTATTATGTATGAGTTTCGTGTCAATTTTTACACATAAGTTTTTTTTTTCTTAACATTTCTTCATTCAGACTAGTATTATTATTTTTGTGTTACATCTTCTTTGGTTAAATTTATTAAAAAAACTCATCAAAAAAATATTATAAAATAAAAGTAAAATTACAGATGTATTTGATGACCATAAAGAGTACTAAGAGGAGTTGTTTTATCCATGTTGAAATGTTTTATACCTTTGGTGTCATTCCAATGTTTTGCATATGTGAAAATTTGAATTTTACCAAAGATTAATAATAAATTAATATCTCAGGCTACATACAATATTTTTAAAAATGCTATTATGGCGCTTAGTTATGACACTTCAGGATGATTATATTTTAACTTCATGTGGTCGAGAAGTATATAATGACCATAAAATACAAATATAACATTTTCAAAATGCTTTATTTGTATCCAAGAAAATATTTTTTATGTCCAAGATCTTTTATCTTATATTCTTTCTTTATATATTTTACTGTTTTTCGTATTTTATGAAGTTTCGGTAATGTTTAAATCATCGAAAATGGTAATATTCACAAATCCTAATGATTTTTTATGAGAACACATGGACTTGTAAGATTATTCACATATTATTCTTTAGTTAATGTTCAGAAAAGGATTTTATCACATGCATCTGGATTTTTTTAATTCATTTAATGATTTTGTAATTTTATTAAACATAATTCCCTGCGTTTAGAACTTAATACTTCTGGACATTTTATTTTTTTTATAAATATCATAATGATCCGTAAAAAATATTTTGGAGAAAAGTCCATTAGACATATCTTTATAATTTTATTTCTCGCTAGAGTCATCTAGAATCTATATGTGGTTACATCCATAACAAAAGAATGTGTTTTTTTTTCACACTCTTATAGCTCTTTGAGAAAAACAGTGAGCCACGAGATGAACTTTGTATCTCATGGTATCATTTTTCTCATTATTTTTGACAAAATTTATTTGTATCTAATTAGTTTCACGATTACAAGTATGATATAATTAATAGGCCTAAATAACAATGAATAAGCGAATAAAATTTGACTTAATTTGCATCCTTTCATTTTATCTAGTCTTGTCGATTTTGACATTTAGAATTCCATTTTGGTTTGGATCCAGACTCTCTTCATTTATTTCCTTTGGGTATAAAGTATGAAAACATCATCAACCAATATATTCTGCCTTTCTTCCATATCTTTTTATTAATGAAGTAAGTTAATAAATAGAAATTTTTATTGATTTCTTCAATTCATAATGTTCAACATTGTTACCACCTTTAATGTTCATTCTTCAAATTTTTCGCTACATTGAAGAGATTTCTGTATTTTAAATTCTTTCAATTCTTAGAATTTTATCTTTGCAACTAGTAGGTTTACCATGCTTCAAGCGTAGTTTAGTTTCGGATGTATTACCTTTTTATTTCACTTTGATGTGATATTTTTATTTGAGTATGGGCATTTTCACGATACATGTTGGACTCTTTTTTACTATTTTGATATATGTAAATGAATCAGACAGCTGATTTTCTATACTGTACAAATGCATGATTTTGCATAATTCTAACTCCAATTGTTTTAGAGGAGGATCAAGTGAAACATATATGGTAATGACTCTTTGGTTACATGTTAATTTCTACTCCTTAGAATTATGAATACATTTTCATCAAATGAATATGTTTCATAAATATATAACCAATTTTTGATTCCCGATATTGTATAATTGATGGAAATCAAAACTTCTGTAACCTCCTTTAAAGTCTCATCTTTGTACGTTAGGAAGGTGAAATTAGTACATATATCGCAATCCAAGACTTCAGATGATAAGTATATGGTTCTTGCCCAAATGTTAATTATATTGAAAAGTATTTATGGTATGCAATTTGATCTCAGCTGAATAAGTGTTTATGCATGCTAAATAGTGGTCCCCGCACATAGATAAAACCATTTTAATCTCATGATCAATGGTCTTACCAGCAGTTGAACACGTTTTATTGATAGTTTAGCAAACCCATTTTGTGTGAACATGAGTACATAATATTTAACATCTATTTTCACCGTACAATAATAACTGGATGTTTGGGATGTAAATTTAACAACGTTATCTCATCTTAATTTTATTAATTTATATAGCAAGAAAATTAGAAATATATAACACATATATATAGTAATTATATAGGAATAGATATTCCAAGTTTTTTTATTTTTAAAGTCTTTCATGCAGATTTACTTTCTATTCTTTACAGTTTCTTTTGTAATTAAAAAAAATTGTCAGTTAGACAACTATACGCTAGTACATCGTCTACATATCGGTACAAAGTGATATACCGAAAACTACATGTAGTGGGTTTACGTGACAACATTATTAATGTATTATGTTGATAACTCATAACATTATTTCGATAGCTAAAAATATGTTGGATTTGAAATTCTAATAACATTTAAGCAGAATATTAGTCACCAAATTATTAGAAACAAACCATACACACATAACATAAGATCGAAAATAAAATATATACATAGATCAAAGTATACAATGCAATGTTATACAACCAAAATCATGTGAAAATTGTTGAAACATCATTAAATGTGCGTGGATTTTAAAAACTGCCACACTTTTTAGCTATCATGTGACGTGATCTTGTTAATAATATAACACATAATAGTCATGTGAACATAATAGTTCATGTAAATTGATACATTATTTTTTGTCCAGTATATATAGTCATATAAGGCGTCTAATTTTTCTATAAAAATATTTTTACATCTTATATAGATAATGCTTTGGAAAATAAGGTTCTTACAACTATAGTTTTTGCCTTAACTTAAATTAATAATACATGATTGATAATCTTTGTGAATGTAGATAGAATTAAAGGTAAATACACTTGATAC
>CAJHQP010007471.1:0-32106 GCA_905132765.1 Moricandia arvensis | reverse complement strand
ATACCATACAGTCTCTTTTATGGGGGGCGAGTCATCTGACTCTCTATCCTAAGTCTCAGTGATAGAGTATTATAGAAAAGATTCTTTGAATTGCACCCTGCTTCTCTAGATTGTAATCAGCAACAATGACAATGTTACAAACCATCCCATTACTAGTAAAACATCCAAAAAACTTCTATTCGATCTACACCTTGTAAAATTACACCTAAAGAACCTTTCAAATTCTTGTTTGCCCAAGACGTGAAAAACTTTGTTGGCAACCGACACGCACACAATTTTTCGACCACCCATATCCTCTGTTACCTATTGTTGCTTGATGACCCCGATTTTAGATCCATCTATCGAAAGTCAATCACTCACATCTCATCACACAATCTAGAAAAAACTAAACAATCTCTCTACTGGGTTCAACGAATCTTACCTGTTTATCTCTGTGGCATGATGTCTCTTGACTTCGATTTGTTTTGGTTTGGGTCTCTGGTTTTTCTTTGACATTGAGGATTGAGGAATGAAGCAACAGGTCAGATCCTATTTGTATTTGATTGGGTTGGGTCATTTTTTTTTAATTTAGGTTGGTGTGAGGTTTTAATTTATCAAACAACCTAATACACAACGTTCACGTCTCTCCGACGTCCACGTGGCGATCTAAGGCTAATTAAATTAGCATTGTGATGTTAACTACATAACAACATAAAGTTCAAGGATGTTAGCATTCATATACTTTGTGTACTTGAGTGTACATTTCTTTACTTTGCATGGCTAAGTGGGCCGATACTTGAGGTAGCTGGCAACCATTTTCCTTATATATACACTAGTGATGATACTTACTACACAAAAATTTACATGAATTTATACTTGTGTGTTAGCAGTTGTCACTGACTCATTGCAACTAAAGTCGTTATATAATAATAATATTATGGGTATACGTTCGGGTACCCATACGGATTCGGTTCGGGTCTATTCAAATTTTCAGATTTTTGGGGGTTAAAGATTTTCAGCCCCATTATTCTGGGTATTTATTAAATTTTGGTTCGGATTCAACTAAGATCTTTGCGGATTTAGTTCAGGTTTGGATACCTGTTAAATTATTTTTAAAATTTTAAAATTCATAATACTTTAAATTTCTCAAAAGCTAAAAATAAAAATAATATATGACATATAAATTTGAGTAATGTATGCTAAAAGACCTAAATTTAACACTAAGTTGGATTGATTTGAATATTTGGATGCAAAATCAATAAATATTTAAAGTATTTTTGGTGTTTGAGTAGTTTTTAACTATTTTAGATATCTATTCTTGACTATTTGTATATATTTCAAATATTTTGGATATTAAGTCTAAAAGTAGCTAATATATTTAATTATATATATCTGATTCAGATATATTCGGATGCCCAATTTTTTTTGGTTCGGAGTGGGTTGGGTTATGGTTCTCTAGATACCATTTGAACCCGTATGTGTATTTAACAAGTTTCGGTTCGGGTCCGGTACTACTTTTTAAGATCGGATTTTGTTCAATTATTCAGATTCAAATTTTTTTGCCAGCCCTATATAATATCCAAGTGTTATTAACCAACTAATTGAAAACACTTACCAAATTTCAACTATAAGAAAATGAAATATAATAACAGAAATATTTACAAAAATAATATAAAGAAAAAATCGCAATTAATTATAAACATTCAGATGCAAGTAATTTTTCTTGTTATTTTTGTCTCCAATTAAAGCTCATCTTAGCACTTGATCCTACACATTTTTTCTTGGAGGGGGGGGGGGGGGGGGGGGGAGTGTATTGAATCTTAAATTTGAAGTAATTTTTAATGAGTTTTTAGATGATTGTAGGTGAACTGAAGAATTTGGTGTGATTTTTGTTAAACCATTCTAGAATCTCACCTAAAATGATAAGATTTGGATTTTTAATCTTTATAACTAAGAAACTCATGTCAAACACTTTACATTTAAACCACTCTAAAATTTCCAACTTAAATTTTGTTTAATTGTAGTACATCTCATAGTAGTTTATGAAATGACAAGTTTAATAACACTGGATTTTAAAATGTTTTTTTAAAAAATCACGTTTGAATAAGAGTTGATTTTTCATTTTAATAACAATCACCTAAAATTCCTAGTTGCAAACGCACAAACTAGTACATAAACTACTACATACTGATATATTATATGCTTTATCTCTACGAAACCCAACTGCTCCTATAAAAGCTTTATATTTTCCGTACACAATAGCAAGTGATGCAATGTCTCTTCATATAATGTATGCACTGCTCCTATAAAAGCTTTATATTCCGTACACATTAGCAAGTGATGTCAAGATCTCTTCATATTATGTATGCATGTGTGCATGTCAGTATTAAGTTCATTATTTAGAATCAAAAAGTTTATACGTAGTGTGACATTGTACATTTAGGTAAACTGATATATAAATGAACGGCTACAAAAGAAGGGCCCAAAGGGGCACATAATTAGGGTTACAACGTGAGGCTCAGGGATCACATTGAATGACTTTGATGACGTCATAAGAAAATGAAAACACAGAGAAATTGTAAAGGCAAATACGCAAAGGAGAAGCTCATCTTTGTTTGTTATTTTTGTGAAAGTGGAGAGAGACATGGGCACATAAGAGCATTTCCAATTTTCAAAATACATATATATATATATATGTATATATTTATATTAGTATTTTATTATAAAATTTTTAACTTTACGAGAAATTCAACCCAAAATATATCTGTAAAGAACTTTTTTTTACAGGATACCAAATAAAACCCATCAAGGTAAGCGTTTACAAGCATAAGAAACGAAATTACATATTTAATCGGCTAAAACGGAATTGATTTAAAAATATAAAGTGAAACAATGTAAGAAGTAGAGAATATGAAGTCTCATCTCCATCATAGAATTTGTCAAACCATGCAATTAAGTATGTCTCATTTGACTTTCGTTGTGATGTGGAACCAGAAGCTCTCTCCCTGTCAAGGCCAAGAAGCCTTGCTCGAACTTGGAGCTGTACATCGTTCACAATCAAGGCCGCCGACGTAAACCAGAATGTAGACGAGAGTTCCTTTGTCTCCATATAAAATAAACTGAAGCTTGGAATACTAATTTCAAGATAACTTTATACTTCTTACGCATAGTAACCATGGTCAGCCATGGAACAATCTCTGCCAAAGAAGTAGGAAATGTCTGTCTGAGCTTAGATTACAAGTCATTCCACACTGCCATTTAAAAATTGGCAATCAAATAAAAGATTTTTAGTCGTCTCTGCTGCATGAACACATAGAAGACACTCTTCAAGAAATACAAGACCCAAGATCTTAATCTGTATCTGGTCATCATTCTCTCTTTAAGAATAAGCCACACTATAAAAGAATGCTTTGGAATTCTTTGTCCAAACCAGACTGCTTTATGCCATGTCACACAAGTGGTGCAAGGTTTAAGGAAATTCAAGTCTTGGCAGTTGAAAAAAATAGAGGGAGGGTCATCAACACAATTTCTTCATAAATAATAATCCACCGCTGAGGAAGTAATATGAGGAACCTGAAAAGGAAGTGGTTGATGAGCAGTCTCAGATCGGGTTCTTCGTTCCAGAAGTTCTCCAGGCACCCGCTAATATTTCCTCCGCAACTGAAGAATCAATGGAATGCCTGAAACCTAAGGCCCCAACGGTCCCGTAATATCAATCAGTGACCCCGGTTCCGTCCAGTTATCATGCCAAAAGGACACAATTAATCCATAATTAACATGGCAAAGAATACGAAATTTCGTTAGATCCTTAAGTTTCATGAGCGTCTTCCAAATCCAGCTACCCACATTGGAGAAGTCGAATGTCCAAAACATCATGTCTGCTATAATATTATTCGTCACTCAAGCTACCAATAATGAATCGGAACCAGAAAGAGAAGCCATATTAATTTGAGTCCATAGACCTGGTTTAACCAGCCAAGCGTCGCAAACCCAATCCTCCACATTCCTTAGGTAAACAAACAGCTTCCCAGAAAATTTTGCCCCTCTTGCAAAAATTTGGAGCTCCTGTCCAAAGGAAGGCGTTACAAATATGTTCTAGATCATCCAAGCATTCTTTAGGCAATATAAATATAAATGAATAGAAATTGATCATGCTGTAGATAACTGATTGAATCAGCTCAAGTCTGCCCGCAAAGGAAAGTCGTTTTGACGTCCAGGAAGTAACTCTCCCTAGGAAATTATCCACCAAAGTCTGATAATCTTGTCGTCTCAGCTTGTGTGGCATTAAAGGGACTCCTAGGTATCTCACTGGTAGTGATCCTTTTACAATCCCAAACTCCAACGCCAAGGCTGATGCTATTTCCAAATTATTTACATCCACAAAAAAACAAGTTTTGCGAAGATTCAAAGCCAAACCTGACCTTCTCTGAAAATCCCTGAGAACCGTCATTATACCTCGCAGCGACTCCGAAGAGCCATAAAAAAGATAAGAAGATCGTCGGCGAAGCTCAAGTGGCGTAACCAATGGATTGTAGCATTGGGATGGATACCAAATTTCCCATCTCTTGCTGCAACATCTAAGTCTTTTGAGAGAATGTCCATAGCCAAAAAAAAGTGAGAGGACGAGACGGGATCTCCTTGACGTAACCCTTTCCTTCCTAGGAAGAAACCCGCAAGTTCTCCATTTAAGGACACTGAATATAAAGGAGTGGTGATACACTTCATTACAAGGAGATAAAAATAGGGGTAAGTCGAAAGCTTGCAGAATATTTAAAAAAAAATCCCATTCAATGCTGTCATAGGATTTAGTTATATCTACTTACAGATAGCTTCTTGTTGCGGTAACCAGTCTTATGGAAATCTGCCATTAGCTCCGAGGCAAGAAGAATATTTTCACACAACAGTCTTCCTTTAATAAAACCCACTTGGTTCCTTTGGACAGCCTTTGTTTTAATAATTTTGATGCTTCTTATCCAAAAGCTTTGCTATGACTGGTACACTTTATTGCATAGTGAAATAGGCGCGAAAATCTGACAAGGAAGAAGCACCATGCGATTTTGGAATCATAGAAATGACCGTGGCATTTGTTTGTCTCATGCATGTCAGGTTGCAAAAAGAATTGCTTCACTTCTTTCGTAAATATCCTCCCCTACTAAGTCCCAAGAAGGTTTAAAGAGCTCAGCGGAGAAACCCGTCCGGTCTACAACTTTGTCTTAGGAAGAGCAAAAAGAGTATTTTTGATGTCTTCATCTGAAGCAATAGCTGAAAGACAATCATTCTGCATGGGAAAGCTTCTAAAAAGGTGAATGGAATTGATCTGATCCACAATGTATGGATTGGCAGAAACGTTAGAGCGACCTTGAAGAAGAGAGTAGAAGCGAACCGCCATATTCTTCATCTCTTGAATATCAGGCAACCCGAGCATTATTTGCATCGGTTAGAAAATGGATTATGTTCTTGGATAAATTTGCCTTAACACACTTGTGGTAAAAACCAGTGCTAAGATCGCCCTTTACAAGTCCACCGCACTCTAGACTTAAGCTTAAAGAAATTTTGTTTTGTTGCAGCAAAGACCAACCATGAAACACGGGCCTTTCTTTCCTTCCTCAAACAAAGCTTGAGACGGATTGGTAAGCAGAAGAAGCCTGAAAGCTCTGAAGTTCATCAAAAGCCACTCTTTTTCTCTTTTCGATGTCACTGAAAGCGGACCGATTTAAAGATTTTAAAATAAATTTTGCAGATCTCAACTTATGATATAAAAAAAAATCGAGGAGCCAACAAGACCCGAGGAAGACCACACCTCAAATAGCAACTGCAGATAATCCGAGTGAGAGGAGAAGAAGGAGAAAAACATGAATCTTGTTCTCCTTGGAGGAGAGTCCTCAGTATCAAAACAATACATGGAGAGTGATCTGAACTCCCCAGAGAATCAAAAAGAGCATTGGCATTAGGGTAATTTTTCTTGAAAGGCTTCTTTGATTAAGGCTCTATCAAGCTTCCTGGACTTTGGATCAGTCTGACTACAGTTTGTCCAAGTGAAAAAACAGCTTTGATAGGATAAGTCGTAAAGGTAGCTATCATTTAAACACTCCTTGAAATCCAACATTCCTCCAACAAATATGTCTACAGGGTAAAGAGAATACATCTCGTAGACAACAAGAACCTTATTAAAATCACCCATGATCATCCAAGGAGCAGTTCTCATAATTGGTGAATTTGATGCCGAATAGAGTTCTAGAGACTCCCTGTCACTTCTCTCATTAAAAGCATATACAAAGCTAACTGTGAAGGCGGCCTGCGTCACCGGTTGGAAAACCACACACCATTAACTGGGGATTCTTCAAATACACCACAATGGAGAGTACTAGATTCCAAATAACTACAATGCTTCCATTTTCCGCTTCCGGACCATGGTTTCAAATTGTAAGACCAGCCTGGAAAATAGCATGAGATAAGTTTGTTCAAATTTTCGTGCTTCACATGTGTTTCCAAAAGACCTCCAATCATAGGTCGGTTGGTGCGAATCCACCTCTGCACATCTAACTTCTGAATTTCACCATTAAGGTCCCTAATGTTCCAGCTAAAACACTTCATAGAATGACAAAAAAAGGGCAGTGAAGTACTAAGCTTCCAAATATTTGAGGCCTGCTAGGGAAGCACACCCTCAATAGAATCAAAAGTGATGGGATCTTGAGATTTATTAACTGAGAAAACCTGAATCGAGGAAGTACCCCCTTGATCTTCACACAAGCTGTGAAAGGTCTGTCTCTGATGTTTCCTGAAGTTTTTTATGTCCACAGAATTTGCGAAAGGAGGAAAATCCAATACTGCTTGTGAAAAGGGGTTTCTAATAACCTTCAGAGCTTCACTAATTAAATCTTCCTCTCAACCAAACTGATCAGAAGTAAGAGGCTTTAGAAGAAGCCTTTAAGGGCGGGGGAGGGGGGGGGAGAGAGACTTGGTTCTGCGATCTTTGGCAGAACGGGAATTTGAACCTACCCTGATCCATCTAGAACGAGCCAGAATTTGTCTTGAATTTACAGAACCAACCGGAGAGCTCAAAAGACTAGCCGACCTCCTTAAAAACCCCAGCAGGCAAAGCAGATGCAGGTAATGCGCTAGTAGAGAGAGGAGAGTTTCAGAAGCCGAGCTTGGCTTCCCAACAGATAAAACAAGAGACACTTTAGAGTTAGAACCCAATTCCCGCCAAACCTTGGAGGCACAACTCTTGAAGGAGAGGGACATCTAAGATCGAAATGACCAAACTTAGAGAAAATCCCCACACTTAGGTGGAAGCTTCAGATAATCAACATAGACATTAACATAATTTCCAATTTTGTCCCAACCTTAACAAACTTTGATTTCTTCCCTCCAACCTGATCACCACTTTTAGTTTGATAATACCATTTGTGTACAGTGTGAGCTTAGGATATTCCGATTGAACAGGAAAACCAACTCCTGAAGCAAACGAGCTAAACCCTTCGAAAGAATATAGCTCGGGAGGAATATTTTTAAATAAAATCCACACCAGAGCAAAACTCGAGTTCATCTTGGTTAGAACTAGGTTAGGAGATGTAACTGTGAAGAGCAGTTACCCGAATGCCAAAAAAGCCACATACCAAAATGCCAAAATGCCGAAAGAACCACATAACAATGCTAATCTGGCAAAGAACTTTTAGATTGAGTTTTCGGTAAAGTTAAGAACCTCACAATTAAATAATAATATAAACATACACATATATGTATTTTAAGAATTCTGAAACTAGAAACCCCCATTGGAGATGCTCTAATGTTATTAGTAATAACAATAATAACATTTAACATTTGCACCTAAAAAAATAACAATATATGATAATTCATAGGAAATACAAGCAGTCCGCGAATGTCACATTTCTACATTTTTTCCTAACGTTTTGTCCCAAACTATGAAAATTAAAATCATGTTTTTTTTTTATTATTATTATAAAGAGATCTCATGAATATAAGGAAAAATTCAGAATAATTTTTTTAAAGAAGTGCAGTCTACAAATAAACAGTTTCTCTGGGTATTTAAATAAACTGTAAGCAATGATACAGATCCATGTGGTTACATGATAAAGTGTAATGGAAGTATTTTTGAATCAGATCTTTTATATATTAATCATGGAACATTATAACATGTTAGTATCAACGTGTCATCACTAGAATGATTTTTAAAATTCCTAGAAAAATAAGTTAGTTCATCTAGACATATATTATATTTTTTATTAAATTAAACTATCAGTTAATTTGTAGTGTATAAAAGAATATCTTAATTATTTCCTTAAATAAAAATACGGAATTACCTAATATGGTTAACAAATATATATAAATTATGATTTGAATAATAAATATTTAATGAATTTTTTTATCTACTCCTCCATCACTTTTTAATTTTTATTTTCTTAAAAAAATAAACAATCACGTTAAGCATATAATAAAAAAATTATTTTTTCTTATATGCTAACTTTGAATTTGTTTAAGTGATTATAATTAGCTAAAACTATTAAAAATTCATAATGAAATTTTTTGATCAAGTGGTTTAACTTTTTTTTTGTTATAACAAAATAGAAATAATCATAAAATCATATAAATATGAAGTCTAATTTAATAAATACTCAGAATAAATATATATTTCAATATCATTTAAATTAAAATATGTATCATACTATATAATACATAAACATGTTAATTTTAAATCATTGAGTGGGGAAGTCTCAATAATAAATATTCATGTTAATAAAATAATATTTTTGTTACAAAAATTATAAAAATGTTAATAAAATCATTATGAGAAGCCTAAATTAATAAATATGCATATTAAAATATATTCTATATCTATGTCAATGTCATTTAGTTTTAATTATATACCATATAAAATAAATAAATTATTAGTTTCATTTTTTATCAAAAACAAATATTGTAGGAATTTTTTATTTATCCCATTTAATTATATATGTAATATTACTCGCTTTTTAAATTATTCAATATATTTATTTTTTCATAATACGTAATAAACACAAATAAATAATAATATGTATACATAATTAATGTTTATTCTGCACAACCGAGGATATCAAATGTTATTTGATGATATCATTTCAAAAATATAATTCTTCATATATATAGAAGTGAGATGGTGAATTATAACATCCAGATGATATCATTAAAACCTAATGTAAATTAAAACAGTTTTTTTAAAAAATCAACAAACATGACCCCATTCATCAACTTTATATTGATGGTTCATGACCTATACGTTTGGAAACTTATACATGATGGTTAAATGATTAAAGTTAGTATATCAACAATTATCATTACATAAATTTCATTCGGCTCATGCACGAAGGTAAGTTTAATCAACAATTTGATTAACATACAAGTTGTCATTAGCATCACCACCACCACATTCTTATGTGACAGTTTTAGTTTCTTATTGATAAATATATGTGTGTGTGTGTATTACGCAAAAAAAAAAAAATATGTGACTAATTTCTTAAAAGACACTAATATTTGAAAAGAGTTATTCATAAAATTACGTTTTATTACACTTAAGTCTTTTATATTATATGGTTAGCTTAAATTTGAAAGTTGACACAAAATAATATTTTATCAAGCAAAAGCTACACCTTTTAAATAAAAATAAGCTATACCTTACAACTCTTTACTATTTTGATATTTCAATGGTGATTGGGTTGTATCTTCATAATTGGATTTATTTAATTTAATTGTCAGTTTTTTAGAATTGCTTTCTGAATCGGATCAGGGTGGACTAGTGTTTGTAGGCCAATGGTTTAGACCACAAAGTTGACGTTAAAAAGGAAAGCTAAATTGAGCTGCAGAACAACCCATAAAAGTATCAATAAATTTTATTTGGAAATTTACCAAATATGACTCAAAACTTGATTTAAATGTAAAAATATACTCAAACATTAATCAAATGCAAAACTAACCCAATATCCTTGTGAAGATTACAACCAGACCTTTATGATCAAACAAAAAAACCAGAATTTATTTTGACGAATATAACCCTGAAAGTCTTCTGAGTTTCTGGAAGTCTTCTGGACGACTTAACTTTAAGTCGACTGGAAGTCTTCTGGACGACTTAACTTTAAGTCGACTGGAAGACTTCCACGAGGTGTCGTCCAGACGACTTCCAAGTCGTATGGTTATAATTAATCTTAAAAATAATTTATAAATTTAATAAAAAATATTTTTCAGGGGAAAAATTGAAATAATGTAATTATAAACTTTTTTAAATGATATAAATTAATATATAGTAAAATTTAATTGTTTTCAACATAGCATGAGTGAATATATAAGTCCCGATGTATTCTTTGGTTTAGGGTTTGCGTAACATATGTTGTAGTAGTTTTGTATCTCTTAGGGTAAAGTTTCTGAAAATTCAAATTTTTGTTTGCAAAAATTAATTTTTTACTATTTGTGTTTATTGCTGTGTATATTAAATATTTTCTTAAGTAAGCGATTCTTAATGATAGGTTTAGTTAGTTAATTAGGTTTTAGGTTTATTTAAGGGTGTAGAAGACTTACCTGGAGTCGTCTAACGAATAGGTTTACGGCGCTAGAAGACTCTCCAAGCAGGGGTGAGTCTTCTCTCATGGTTTTACTTCTGATTATAGTATTTACCGGGTGGAAGACTTCCAGGAAATCTCTTGTGGTTTTACACTCAGACGACTTCCAAGTAAGTCGTCATTCACGGACGACCTTTCATATTACCACTGTAGCATTAACTTAATTGATAATTTACGTACATATAAATATTATTTTTTCACCGTATGTAGAAAAAAGCACGAAATCCTAGCGTTGTTTCTCTCCTGAGGCGATTTCGAAAGTGATCTTGTTTTTCCATTGAATCTCCCTTTTCGTCGTTCTCACCGCCGCTAATCTCGCGTTTTCCGACAAATCTCGTTTCTCCTTCACGAATCTCGTTCTCCTTCACGAATCTCGTTTCCTCCTTCATGACGAATCTTGTTTCTCCTTCATGACGAATCCTTGTTTCTCTTCATAACTAACTAACCATCCATTTCAGATCTGAAACTATGTCGCCGCGTAACTTAAGTTCTAATCTTGATTTTTGAAGATCTGTACCGCTGTATTGCATAACTCCCCAAACTGTAAGTTTTCTATTTTTTTTTATTTACATTTTTCGGGGTTTGCGTCTCTCATTCTAGTGAAAGATACTCAGAAGACTTCCTGAAGTGGAAGACTTCGTAGAAGACTTCCGAGAAGTCTTCCAGAGTGTAAGACTTCGTAGAAGACTTCCGGGAAGTCTTCTAGAGTGTAAGACTTCGTAGAAGACTTCCAGGAAGTCTTCTAGAGTGTAAGAGTTCGTAGAAGACTTTCTGGAAGTCTTCTAGAGTGTAAGAGTTCGTAGAAGACTTCCGGGTTCGAAGTCTTCTGAGAAGTCTTACATTCTGGAAGACTTCTTGGAAGTCTTCTGAGAAGTCTTACACTCTGGAAGACTTCCCGGAAGTCGTCTGAAGTCATCTACTAAAACTGACATGCAAAGTATATGAATTTTGAGATGTTGGTTATTGATTTTTTACAGACCGGAAATGGATTTACCAGAACTACCGGAGAGGATATATACATTAGGGGAAGAGCCCATTCCCTTCAAAAGCATTTTCCTATCATATAGATGATTCGAAATTGCTTAATGTTGTAAGGGAAGCTCTACGTGATGACGAATATGAGGAGCTGAAGGACTCAAAGTTGAGAGTGTTCATCAAATTCAAGGAGCTGAATTTTGGATAGGCATCAAGACTTGTACATTTTATCCTCAGTTTCCAGTTTGAAATTAAGAAAAAGTATGAGCTCTGGAGTCTCGTTGGTCCAAAGCCACTGAGGTTTCACTGATAGAGTTTGAACACCTCACTGGTTGAACTACGATTACATCGAGGACTTGGAAATCCGAGGTGTGAGGTGACGAAGGAGATGGTCTTCTTTTTGGGAGATGATGGGAGTTGATGTCGATGCTGTTCCAACTTCTGAGCAGATCATAGCAGCATGTCAGAGATGCCAAGACTGGACTCGGGATGATCGAATGCGGCTCGGATACCTTGCCATATTCACTAGATTCATTGAGGGGAGAAAATACTCAACAGCTACAAGGGCTAGTCTAGCAAGGCTAGTGATGGACTTGGAAGAATTGAAATTATCCATGGGGGAGAGTGGCATTAAGGTGCTGATAACTCTCTGAGGGGAAATTTTTTGACAAAGACTTACACTGTTGATGGGTTTGTAGAAGTTATCTAAGTTTGGGTCTACTATGCTCTGCCAGAATTGGCTGCCAATTATGGAATCCCATACCAAACAGACCGTCTCCACGCTGCTGGCTTACAAGGGTAGCAAAGGACGCATATGTTTTAAAAGAGGCCATCGGCAGACATGTACTTAACATCATTCCCTAAGACTTGGAAAAAGACTTATAGTCTTCCCAAACGACTTAAAGTTAAGTCTTATGAAAAGTCTTTTTCTCAGACGATAAGTCCTCTGGAAGACTTCTCAGACGACTTAACTGTAAGTCTTCTGAGAAGTCTTCCAGAAAAGACTTCTCAGACGACTTAACTTTAAGTCGTCTGGAAGACTTAACTTTAAGTCGTCTGGAAGACTTAACTTTAAGTCGTCTGGAAGACTTAACTTTAAGTCGTCTAGAAGACTTAACTTTAAGTCCTCTAGAATTATTTTACTTCCATCTTTGTTAATCCGTCAAATATCTAAGTTGAATCTTTTATTTACTGCAGACTAACGTGATCAACTTTGTGAGAAGGATTTCAGTGAAATGTTTCCACAATGGGACTTTGATGTAGAGGATACGGCCGCAGAGAACATAATTAAACTCATGTATGGGAAACCTAAACGGAAGTGGACCATGGATTTCTGGAAAGTGGTCGGTATTATCATGTGGGTCAATTTAATGATGCAGCTTGTTTATATGAAGAAGAAGAGAGTGCAGAGAATACGACGATTGTTGTGAAGGAAGAGAGTGGAAGACCTCGAAAGAAAGCTCGTAAAACATGCTTCTGTTGAGGCTCATGCAGAGGCTTGTAAAGAGCCTCCTAAAGATCGTCCAGAGGCTTCTACGGCTGTTGGTGGGGTGACCAAAGAACAGATTAAACAAGGCTTCAAGGACCTAGCTGATGCCATGAGGGATGGTTTTGGGATGTGCCTTAGGGAGATTAAGCTTCTCGGGGATATGATTGAAGCTGTAGAGAAGAATGTGGGAATAACCAAAAAAGTGACTCCATCTAATGATCTTCAACTCACTCCTTCATGTCCGCCTAAACGTGTGGACGAACCCGGGGTTAGTACCTCTCCCAAACTCAAGAAGAGAGTCAGTAGGAAAAGTGTTAGGAAACAGAAGTGAAACTTCTTTCTTATGTGTGCTTGGATCTTTGCTTTTGTTACTTGGATATTTGTTTCATGTGTTACTTGGATATTTGTTTGATTTGACCATTGTGCCTTGGATCTTTGCTTGTGTATGACTTCCTCTTGTACATCGAAACTGCAGAGTGAAAGTGTGAATGAGGCGAAAGCGGGACAAAATGACACCCAAAAATGAGTGGGTCCACAGAACCTAGTGGGTCTAAGAGCTGAGTCTTCTGATAGCAAAATTGTCAGAGAAGAAATCTCTTGAACGTGAACCTGAACGAGCGTTGTTATATTGGACAAACAAGAACCTACCATTTCAGATTTACAACAGGGGGAAATAAAAGGCAGGCGAAGAAGGATGCTGCAATGATGGTTGTTGCCCGGGGAAAGAGTGATCGAGAAAGGATACTTGCTGCCTCACAACAATCTCTTTTTCAGGGAAACATCACAGCCAAAGCGATCATTCCAAACACTAAAGTTGGCCGAGGCTATGATCCTTTTGCGCCCGTTGACAAGAAGAATACAAGGTGCTCGTTGACTAGCTGATACGTGATCCGAATTTCAGAACACATGCTCAAGAAAAACCAGCTAGTTGTCCAAGTTTGTGGTACCATACCCTCCGAACCTCCTATTATGGCTCATGGACTCGATAAAATTTCCATACACTAATTCACTTGATTTTCAGAAGACTTACCAGTAAGTCGTCTGATAATTCTTTTCTAGAAGACCTCACATACGACTTACATATAAGTCGTCTTGGAAGTCTTCTAGTGAAGACTTCCCAGAAGACTTATATGGAAGTCTTCTGTGAAGTCTTCCCATAAGACTTTCATATAAGTCTTCTGTGAATTCTTCCCAGAAGACTTTCATATAAAGTCGTCTGTAAGTTTTTGGTAAGTCTTCCAAAACTGTTAAATTTGTCTCACTTGTATTGTTTGTATGCAGCATATGGATGCTTTTATGAATTTGCTGAGGCTTCAACACCAGAAGAATCCAGAACATTTTAGGAGCGAGAGAATGTGTTTTCTTGATCATGCTTTCACGCGTATGTGGACAGACAAGTAAGGGGAGTTTTAAGAGCTCCCAGCCTTATCACAACGGTTTAGGAAGAAGGCTCTCTGGCGGGGCGTGGGATCTTTATGCAGGCCTGGTACCAACATTTTGCGAATCTGAAAAGGTTTTGGGACTGGATGTGGATGATATATATATGTGCCAGTAAACTACAAGAACAATCATTGGATTGCTATATGGATATCGATCCCTAAGAAGCACATAGTCATCTCGGACAACATTATCAAATATATTTCAACTGCATAACTCATTGAGGCAATGGAGCCTTTTTTCTTGTTGAATGCGCTTCTTCTGATGAAGAATGTGTCAAATACACACTGGAGCCATTCACATACGAGAAAGTGACAGCTGAAGTACCTCAGTGTCGAGATGGTGATTGTGGCGTGTACACTCTGAAGTATATTGAATGTCATGCTCTTGGCATGTATTTCCTCCGCTCTTTTGTGATAAAAACGTCAGCGCTATCAGGGAGAAGATGGCTTGGGATATATTTAAAGAGACCTCTGACTTCCATAAGAAAGAGAACAAAGACAATGATGAGAACTTGGCAACTTATGAGCTGTGATTATGTATGAGGTGTTTGTAGTTGATGCTTTTGTATGTTTTTAACATTAGTTGTTGTGTAGTAAAATATTTAAATTGCAAATTTCCAAGTTATAAAAAACATCATAAAACAAATGTCTTAACAGACGACTGTCGCGGAGGGTCGTCTGCCTCACAGATGACTGTCGTGAAGGTCGTCTGCGTCACAGACGACTGTCACGAAGGTCGTCTGCGTCACACATCAGGGATATCAGCATCCTCCTCCCCATCATCATTTTCATTTTCAGCCAAATTATCACCATCTTCATCTCCTTCTTTATCTTCTTCCCTTCATCATCTTCTTCCCCTTCCCCTTCCCCTTCATCTGAAACTGTTCTCATGATTCTAAGGCTTGATACATAAAGACGTACTTTATGCGTTTTAGTTATCTTGAGAAAGTTCTAAACTTGTCTATCACTTGTAAAATGAATAGAAGGAGTGCCTGGAGCCATCTGTTGCATCATTGCTTCTGGTAATGAGTAGGTTAACTCCAAAACCTTTGTTTCATGTCGAGGTTAAAATCTTCTTCAGCCATTTCAACAAGTTCAGCATGTGTCGAACCTTCACTCAAAAAGAAATTCTCACTCCTTTGGAATTATCAACCACAAAATTCCAAGAATCATCTTTCAACAACCAGTCTCCATACACTACAGGTAATTGATGCATCCTCTGAAAAATTCAAATTAAACACAATAGTAAACATAGAACATCAACTTAATAAACATGAATGTCGTTGAGATGACTTAAAGAAGTCGTCCAGAAGACTTACACGAAAGTCTTCCAGAAGACTTACAAGTAAGTCGTCCAGAAGACTTACACGGAAGTCGTCCAGAAGACTTACAAGTAAGTCGTCCAGAAGGCTTAAAAGTAAGTCGTCCAGAAGACTTACACAGAAGTCGTCTTGTCAGTGCAGTGGTTAGTTTTGCAATTAACTTTTATATGTATTTTTAGAGACGACTTATCTGGAAGTCGTCTAGTTTTCTTTGTAAACAAAAAAAATCTCAAAAGTACCACAAAATACCTCTCCGTAAGTCGTCTAGGATAAACATGTTAGTTTTGCATTTGACCAAATTGTGTCAGAAATTTGATTTTTTCCAGACGACTTACTTGGATTAAAAAAAATTGAATATTTAATATTAACTAGAAGACTTATATGTAAGTCGTCTCATGTTACTTTTGCAATTAGAAAATAAAACTTAAAATATTTAATTTTACTGAGACGACCTACATGTAAATCGTCCGTGCAGACGACTTACATGGAAGTCTTCTGTGATATCCAGGTTTGACTATAATATCATAAACAATTTCTGAAAGACTTCCGCCTAGGTCATCTGGCGGAGGACTTACATGTAGGGTCGTCTGAGTAAATTAAATATTTAAGTTTTATTTTCTAATTGCAAAAGTAACCTGAGACGATTTACATATAAGTCTTCTAGATAATATTAAATTTTTAAATTTTTTAATCCAGATGACTTACAAGTAAGTCGTATGGAAAAATTCAAATTTCTAACACAATTTGGTCAAATGCAAAACTAACATGTTTATCCTAGACGGCTTACGGGGAGGTTTTCTGTGGTACTTTTGAGATTTTTTGTTTACAAAGAAAATTGGACGACTTCCAGATAAGTCGTCTCTAAAAATACATATAAAAGTCAATTGCAAAGCTAACATCTGCATTGACCAGACAACTTCCGTGTAAGTCTTCTACGTCCATAAGACTTACACGAAAGTCATCTAGCGAACAAATCTCGGAAAAATTGATTTCATACCTTAATTTAGTGAGATAAATTTCCTTAGCACACAAAAATCTTCTCAAAGCACACAGAAGCTCAAAATAAATCGACCCACCAAGAACCGTAAGCTTAAATCAAAAATCTTGAATTTTTAAAATGAATATAAAGAAAAAAAGTGAAAAAAAAATTAGTTTTTGAGCATAAGAAATGAGATAAGAGGATTAAAAACCAATTTTTGGGTGCATTAGAGCTTCAAATTAGTTGTTCATGTGGTTGGTGTATTGATGGCAATGACATTATGTAAATATTTGATGAAGATGAGGATGATAGAGTAAAATACTCATTTTCGGAAGAAAAAAAAAGTAATGGCATTTTCATGAATAATCAAAAATTTAGAGTGAATAAGGCAATGAAAATTTCAAAAAAAAATCATGTGTTAATTTTGTGTTTGACTTCAAATTTTTTAAGTTATTTTTGCAAAAAGCCCAATTTTATTTGGGTTTAAATTGTCTAAAAGCTTAGAAACACATTTTTGGTAAGTTCTACGCGCTACACCGTAACAATAACAAAACTATCTACCAAATTTCATTAGTTACAAAACATTTTTGGATGCACGCGGTACGTCTGTGCAGAATTTTTTCTTTATTAAAATTTTATTTTATATAACAAAATTTTCATAATAAATAAATATAACTTGATGTTATGTATTCTCTAACTCTATAATAACCTTTATATGGTTTCTAATATTATTACTAATTTATTTATAATTTTTGTAAATCTTTTCCAATAAACAATACTAAATACATTATCTTATATTTAGTTAGTTATCTTAATTATTTTTTTTGAATATTTTTGAAATAGAAAAGAATATTTATTTTCTAAAAAATATTTTAAAATCCTTGTAAAATTTATATTTGTGTGGCAATCAATAACCACTACAATTGTCTTTCATTTTTCTTACTATTTCAAGAACATATAACTGAACATGCATAGAGAAAGATTAAGCCTTTTCAGTGACCAAGAGTAGTGAAGCTGTGTTTCGTTTCCATACTTTTTGAGATCACAGAGTCTTTTGTAACTAACTGGCGATTTGCATATCAGTTTCCGAAACTAGTCAAGACAATGTGATTATTATTTCACACCTAATACTATTAATGAAATACTTGCATCATGTTTAGTCTTTTTTGTTCCATGGCATCTTTTACTTGAGTGATCTACTTGAAGTCAAGTTTTACAGTGAGGAAGACATGGCAAAATGAAGTCTCTTTCTTTTCTGGTTTGAAAGCTTTTTTAGCAGAAAAGCCTCTCCAGTCATTTGGTATGACGCTTTAATAGGAGAAAGACCATGGGGACATACCGTATGTTAGGACTCAGCGTTCGGGTCAGGTTTGGATTGGTTCCCTACGGGTTCGAGTCCTTCGGTCCTAGATATTTGGACTCACTAGTATTTAGAATTTTTTGATTCGGGTCAGTTCATCTCGAGTTTGAGTCGGTCCAGGTCTAAAATTAAAATACCTGTAAAATACCTATATTTTCAGGTCCATATCTGGTCCAAGGCAGGTTTGGTTATTTAAGATTAAAAAGACAAAAAAATACTCAAATTCTATCACATTTAGCCGAAATACATCATAAATATCTACAAATTTGCCAAAATAACCAAAATAAACTAATAATAATTGAACTTAAACCATTTTTAAACTGTAAATTTTACATTTACATTTTATATATTAAAGTGTTACAAAAATAATAATAAAGATTGCAAACAAAAAGATATTTCAATTAAAATCATAAAAAAAATATAGAAAATAGAACACATGAAATCATATTTTTAGATATTCATGTTCTCTAATATTATTTGCTAACCCAAATCCCTTTGTTTTATCTCTATTTCACTCTGAAAGGAATGTAGTGTAACCGTTGGTCTTTGTGGATTCCACTTGGTAGAATACGAATTTGTTTGCTATGCACTTACAGTAGATTTAATACAGTTTTAAAACCTGAAACGGAAATTCGTGCATTAGTTGGTCGAACCAATGAACCTGAACAAATGCAAATAGACTGAATATTAGTTAAACTAAGAACAAACAGAAGGTATAAATGAGATGAAAGAATGGAAAGGATGGTCGAAATAGTGGATGCAATTGGAGCTAAGTTTGTTTGTCTTATGACACTCTCAAACTAAGCCGGGGACGGAATAAATTGAAAGATAGAAATGACTAGGTCAATCAATGGATGAACATGCGGTTTTAAATTACACAAGACTGTCTAGACATGGTTTTAGTAGCACAAAATGAATCACACACCCAATATTAATAAGTAACAAAAAAAATTCTCAAACTGGACTTAACCAACTTTGAAGCCATCTTGAATAACCAGATCTAACTTTTAGTAATCAAAGTTACTCAATATTTTCCTCTTTATAAAACATTTGTATTGTGTGGCATAACTTAAGACTACAGCATAAAGAGAGATGGAGAGCGAGCTTATTAATTGATTCACTTAGGAGTTTGTTAAAGAAATTTTCCATATGGCTTAATTAGTTGAGACTAACAAAACAACATTTGAAATTAATGACCAGATAAAACAAAGTTTCTTTTCACTAATTTTGGAGAGGAAAAACAAACTGAAACATATATCAGATCCTCCCTAAAAAAGGGCACAAGAGAGAGCAAAGAAGAGAAACAGGGAAACAACACATAACTGAGCAGATTTTCTGAAGTTTTAACAATTCTGATGCAACTATTTTAGAAAAAATGGTTTTTCTTTCACAATCTCTTTCTCTCAATCTTGATCACCTTCAGAGAATCTGAAAACAAGATACTAAAATTAATGATTAAGTATTTCATTAGGTACCCAAATGCATATATGTCTAGTATTTTTAATTACGTTATTAGAAGGGAAATATGATTACATATACATAAGAATAAAGAAATTAAGTTTATACACATAAGAACTGATGGCTATCATATGCTACATTATTCTTAAAGTGAAAAATACCCTTACATGCACGTGTAAAGCTATATATTTTTACTTCTCTTCTTCCAGGAAACTGAAAATTCTTTTTTTCTTTCTTAAGAACTATCTCGTATGCGACGCAGACCAGATAGCTTTGAAGTGAGGTGATTGTACGCTGATGTTGGAGAACAGAAAAGGGTAACATTATCGATTCACGGTTTCAAGAGCGTTTGAATATTTGATGAATGAATGTTATGGTTATAGAGGAGACTGCAATTTATTGGGGCGCGGTTTCATAGCTCAACGCAACGAATATTAGTAAATCTGGTACACTGAATAGCAGTGAGCTGCCATAGAATCAGTTTATTCGACACCCATACTGTAATAAACTCAATTAAATCTAAATCATTGTTGATTTTTAAAATCTGGTGGAAAGTGTTTAACGACATGAGGGTTAACAGCGTGTAGATGAGAAGGCAATGGTACATAAATTTTAAGTTTCAACTTGAGATTGCCTTTTATGTAGCTATTGAAAAAAAACGACATGGATCCATGTTTGTTCAGAGCTTTTCTGCGTAGGATTGAGCAATATAAAGTTTTGGTCTTGGAATTTGAGATAATGATTTTGACTGTATATGCTATGACTATACTATATGAGATAAGTTAATAGTATAGTTTCCTATATATGATTCAGTGATTTAATGAAGCTCGATACTATAAATTGGTACACTTTATATGCTATTTTACATTCCTGATAGTGATGTATGGAGTTGATGCTCTGCCTATACTATATGAGAATTTTATTTGTATAGTTTACTATCTATTGAAGGGGATTTTCAGACAAACGTATACATATACTGTACAATGTGACTAAATAGTTTAGTATTGTAAATTATATATGCCATTTTGTGTTTTCTTTATTTAACAAATGTGTTGCGGCTTTAACATTTTGTTCACTTTATGTGTATGTATTTCCTTTCCATTTTTAGGATGGAGGAGTTAGATTTGCCCGTGCGTTTGTATCAGACAAAGTTTGAACCAACTGGTCGGAAAAATAAATAAAAATTTCAATTTTTGAGAGATATAGGTGATAAAAGCAGTCCCTTTCTGATGCTCAGATGGAGTAGTTGCTGAATCGCAGTTCAGAAGAATAATACTAATAGGAACACATAAATTTTCAGTCATGTTTGTCCACTTTTTCCTTTGTCTAGTTGCACAATGTAACAAATATGCAGATTCCTATGTATTTTATGCAACAAAGAAGTATGATTATATTGTGACATAATAGAAAACTTCCATTACTATACCAATAACATTTTTAATATAGTATAAATGTCAACTGGCTACACAATAATTAGTTTATATACGGTTCTTCAATATTAGATTATGCTATTTGCGACCCTTATAAGTTCACTAGTTTTAGCCTTTGTTCTTCTAGCAGCAACTAACACATTGTCGTAACTGATAAGCCCCAATATGATTAATTCTTGTACATAACATAGTCAAATAAATATATTATTTATTTCCATTAGGCAATACTATACTATATATTGGACAGTGTAGTATCGTATGGTGTTTGCTGCTGCCTATGGTTATACTATATGAAATATATAGTATACTACTATTTGGTAAATGTTCATTTCACGTTGTGTCAATAAGTTCCTAATATAAGACAATCCTATAACTTCGCGTCATTTACGTTTAAAAATTATCTACTGCATATTTTATTGAATTAAAGTTGACTTGAGTCTAACAAAACCACCACATTTGTCATTTGTGCTTACTGGTCGTGTAAACTTATATAATATTGGAGATGCTATGTAGGGTTATTATTAATCCGACTATACACTACGACTTATCATGTTTTTCAGTTAGTCATCTGCTTGAATACACTTAGTTTGTTAAATAGCAATTTTGTATTTAGTTCATTAGTTGTCTCCACAAGTTTTGTTACCCCTATCACCAATCTTATCATAGTTGCTTCTTGAATCCTACAATACATTCTCCCAGTATGTAGCCTCCATCTGTTATATCTTTTTCTACAACATGTATACAACTAGAACCGTATAAACCTTAAAGGTCAGTTCATTTGTTTCTACGCTGACCATATTATATTATATGTAGTATATTATAGTGTTGACATTGGTGTAAGATAATGATTTAAGTGTATAGACGCTTAGTATAATAGAAGATATAATGAATATGAGCCACATAAAGCAATAGGCGAGAACTTATCATTTAAAAATAAAAAGGTTTGAGTTATTATAGAGATGTGACAAAAAGAAAGAAGTAAAATGAGCACATGCTTTTAGCTTCCCTTATCATTCTCACGTACTGACAAAGAAAGAACGGGTAAATTGTGTTGTAATAGTCTCATCCATTTTCTGTAATTGTAGCGTTGGGTATTTTTTTTTGAAACACAACTTATATTAATGCAACCAAAAGAGTTAGGTACCAGCCATCAAGACCTCTTCCTTAACCAAACATTGTTTTGCTAAAGTATCAGCCTCTTTGTTCTTCTCTCTTGATATCCAAGAGAAAGAAACTTCATCAAAAAAAACTAGAAAGCTCAACTACATCCGATACAGTCTCATACAATTCAGGGTAAAATCTCATGTGTTGATGACCTTTATTAGCTGAGCGGATTCTGAGGAACAGAGTAAGCGCTTGACTCCCAATCCTTGCAGCACGAGAGTGCTTCTTTCATTGCTAACCTTCTGCGGATAAGGCAGATCCAACGTAGTGTGCAGCTTGCGTGAAAGAAGGAGATTCCTCTTGATTTTTCACAATCCATCCTAGTCCAGCTGTGAGATTGGTGGCTCTCCATGCCGCATCAATGTTGACGATAGTACAATCCTGCATTACCGGAGCTCGAGGTGGGGTTTTGCGAGGTGTGAATGACTTCTTCTCTTGGCTATTTTTCCATTCTTTAGTCATACTCACAGCTTTCGTAAGTGTTTCTTCTACAGATATGATCCTTGCTTCAAAGGTGAACTGATTCCGAGCACACCAGATCTGCCACAAGATCCATGGTTCTAGTTGGCCTGATGCAAGGCCTATGGGGCAAACAACTTCGACCACAAAGGCTTAACAACACATTTTTTAAATCTATCAATCCTCTAAACTAGAATGTCGTCGCAAAGGGGGCAGCTCCACACTTTCTCTGCAAATGGACAATGTAAAAAAATATGATTTATAGATTCAGATGTACCACATCTCTTGCATCGATTATCATTTGTGATGTTTCTCAGCGCAAGAATCTCTCCAACCGGTAGAAACTTCTGAAAGAGATTCCAAAGGAACAATTTTATCTTTGCTGAAATGTGAAGGTTCCAGACTCCCTTAAACCACTCCAATTCCCTTGTTTCTTCGTTTGGCTCCAATTCCCCTGTTCTTTTTTATAGCTGCATGGTATCCGGATTTCGTTGTGTACTCACCATTAGTCGTACTCCCGATTCACTCGGTTTGATTAGGGTGGGCAAAAAAAACAAACTGAACCGAACCGACCCGACCCAACCCAACCAAAGTTAAACCGAACTAAACCAAATCGTGTTCTTTACATAACCCAATTGGTTCACGTTTTATTCAACCTGAATGGTTTGGTTTGGTTTTAAACCGAACCAACCAGATAGCCCCAATATGTTTTATCTATTAAAAGTTATAGATGTATAATGTATATTAACATATTTTAATCTTTTTTTAAGGTTCTATTTTTTTTTCTTAACTTCTATGTTTTTTTTAGTTATGATACAAATAATACTTTTATATATATTCTCTATTTCTAATCCTAATATGTAATACCTAAAGATTGTACCAAAAACAAAACCTAAAAACTATTAATCATCTAAAGAACAAATGTATATGCATATAGTCTTTTAATATGTTAATTATTTTTATAATCAAATTATTACCAACATATTTTATAACCAAACCAAACTCCACCAAACCAAACCAAACTATAATAAAGTGAACCGAACTAAATCTAAACCGAACCAAAGTGAACCCAAACCAAACCCCACCTAAAGCTGCTTTGGTTTTGATTAGTTTGAGTTTTATAAAACCCAAATTAACCAATCCAAACTGAACCGAACCCGAAACTAAACCGATATGCCCACCCTTAGGTTTGATGGCCTTGATTAGTGGTGGCAATTGGGTTGTATTGTCCCGCACAGTCCCGTCTCGCCGCGGGATCAACTTCAATCGCGTCTCTGCGGGTCAGACCGCGCGGGATGCGGATTCTAGATGTGCTGACCAATCCCGACCCGCTTATTGTATAGGCTTTAGCGGGTCGGCCCGCGGGCCATTTACTTCTTCTAAACCTGCACACACCAAAAGAAAGTATTAGTACAATGTTACAATTTAGTTCATGTCTACACAACAAGTTTGTTACAAGAAATATTAGTATTGCTCATGACTCGACAAGTTTATTACAACTTACATACAATGTTACAACTAGTTCATGTTTACATAATAAGACATGTGTTTATTTATATAACACTTCTGATTATGTCAATCATGACTACGTAATGGGAAATTCTAGTAACAATGGCAAACTCTGATTATGTCAAATTTGAGTGCTTTTGAAGTAACAATGGTAAATTCTATTAATCAAATGGTAATGTAAATGAAAAATAAGCAATTCCAGTAATGATCATCCTGAGATAGTTGATCCTATGGTTCAAGCTGTTCATGATCAGGACTTCACAAGGGTCTCTAGTGATGTTGTAAAACATGTTTTGAAGATTGATGAGAATGTTATAAAACCAAATAGATTGATGCTAATAAGCGCGATGAAGCAAATAGGCAACAACACATGAGGGTGGAGAAAAAAGAAAGGCATGACTCAAGATCACACGAGAGAAATGTCCCACCTATTAAAGCTAATCATCTATCAGTGACAATGGAGGTAAGTAACTGTCAAATGGTTCTAACTTTCAAGCTACAATGACTACATAACTGCAAAACAATTCACTCTTTGTGGCAAAATGCAGAAACAATACCTAGATATGAAGAGAAGAAACGATAGTTTCAAGTCGTTTAGGGAGGAGAGGACTTCTCATTGCCAAGTTCCTGATTATCAAACTGGTGAGAGAGGTTCACACTCAGGTCCATTGATGAGCAAATGGAATATGGCTAAGTCAACAATGGATGTGAAGGAGAATGCACCTGCTCCTAGATACCCTCCTCCATCTAGAGTAAAACCGAAGATATTGTCAGGATCAGTCTCCTTCAAAGCATTGTTAGAGCAACCAGTTATGAATCAAAGAAGAAGAGATAGACGAGCGTATAATAGAGCTGATACTATGGATAGTAGACATATGACAACACCAGTAGACCCTGCTGGGTTAGTTAAATAATCTCTCTTTGATATTTTCCATTTGAAGCAATTGTTTTTTTTTTTTTGAACTTACATTGTGTTTATATGTGTACACAGTATAATCCTAGTGATAGCAATATATACATGTCAAGACCATTGATGGCTGAACCAAGCAGAGTGGATCAGATGCTTGAAGAACATGAAAGACAGCTTCAAGAATTTAATAGACAAGCACAAAAGTCAAATGATGTGAGCAAACCATGAAAACTAAACTCAGCTTTGTCTTTTAACTTCGAAACTAGAGTGGAGTAGCAGAGTTGCTCAAAGGATCAGAAGCAGATACATGAGTCAGATTTGTTATGAGAGGTTAGTGGTTCATATATTTGGATTATACAATAATCTTAAATAGTCCTTACATCTCAAACCGTGATTAATTGATAAGATTATTGTATATATAAGGTGTCATTATAGAGTACTATTCTGCCGTGTACATACATATAAAGAATCTGACGTTTACATATAAATATACAGATTTGAATATTTGATTTTTATTGTGGTTATGGTACAGGTCAAAGTTTAATGTTGTGATAATGATATATTGGTGACCAAGACTCATAGTCTAGATACTCTTTAATTCTTTTGATTGGAAATCATCAACCTCCTTCTGAAGAACTTCGAGCTCGTTCTGCAAATACATAATCACCTCAACAGTTTCAGCTTCGGCTTGTCTTCGAGCTTGTGCCTCTGTATCACCACGTAGTGTTCTTTCCTCATCGAGTATAATTTTCAGTACATCCAAATCAAGCTGCAGTTTGATGATTTCTTCGACATGGTAGACCTGCTGACCAGCAAGTGTTTCGGTCCGATCAACATTTTGAGTTTCCAACAGAGCCTGCAATTTTTGACAATATTCAACTGTTAAGTGAAAACGCTCAAGGATAACCTGCAGAAACAATATCACAGGTGGTTGTGCAGATTAGTAAACCACACTGTAATTATTGTGTAGACCTTTTGTTTGTTCGCATTGTGTTGATCAAGTGTGGAAGCTCTAATATCGCTGACCATAGCCTGAAGATCATGGATTTCCTGCAGAAGATGGGCGAGAAGACTTAACAAGGATATGGTGAAAATGATAAGTCCTTTGGCTATATGCAAGGAAACAAAAAGAATCAGGAATCAGATTGATGCGGGTCCTCAATTTCCCGCAGGCTCTTTTGGGCCTATCCCGCGTGAAGCCCAATTCCGCACAGTGCATATCCCGCGAGGCCCGCTGCAAAATTAGGCCTGGATGTTCGTGCCCAATCCCGCCCCGCTGCAGTGCGTATCGGGCCCGGCCCGCGGGCAAGTTCAATAATTACCATCTCTAGCCTTGATGATCGTTTCCCACTGTGGGAACAATTCTCTGATTTTCCCTCATTCCATTTCTTTGAGTCTTCATGTAGCAGGTCTGAGACTGTAAGATTTCTCGAGGCTTCAGAAGCTGGACCCATTGGTCTCACCTGAGCTGTGAGATTGAGACATGTGTCGTCCCAGACCTTAATGGAGGATCCATTCCCTACGACCCAGTCCAAGTTTCTTTTAGTAGGTCTCTGCCGAGTAAGATTCCACGCCATCCTTGTGATATCGATTTTTTCTCTGTCACTTCCAGAAAGTTTTCAGAAAGGTAGTACTTCCCATGTAAAATTCTCGAGAGCAGAAGCTCTGATTTTTTGCATATTCGCCAACTTAGCTTGCCTACGAAGGCATCATTGAAAGCTTGAAATCTCAGAATCCTAGTCCTCCAATGGCTTTAGGTTTAGTCTTCTTATCCCATGATATCCACGCCATTTTTTGTTGTCCTTCCCGATCATCCCACCAGAATCTAGTGATTCCAGATTGGATCTGTTTGCACAGTGAAACGGCATCTTAAAACAGGTCATAGCGTATGACGGAATGGGAGAGAAGTACTCTTTTGATCATGGTCATTTCCCCACTTCGATAAAAATCTATTTGACTAGCTGGCTTCCTTTTAGCCTAATCCTATCAACAATGGAAGTGAAGAGATCCCTCTTTCTTCTACCAAAATTTTCCGACAAGCCAAGGTATTTGCCTACTCCACCTTTTTTTTAATACATAACTCATCCTTAATCAAGCTTCGCAAAAGAGCCAGTGTTCTTTTTGAGAACGAGATGGAAGATTTTTCAGTGTTTATTGATTGGCCTGAAGCTTCCTTGTAGCGGTTGAGGATAAATTTAGGCAGTGGCTGCTTTCCTTATTTGCTCGGTGAAGAACATAGTGTCATCAGCAAAGAGTAAGTGGTTGAATCGAGGGCATGCCCTTTCCACTCTGATTCCTTTTAAAGAACCGTCTTCGTTCGCTCAGTTACAAATCCCCGAGAGAACTTCACTACACAAAATGAAGATGTATGGTGAAAGAGGGTCTCCTTGGCAGATGCCTCTACTCGGTTTTAGACTCCCTCTAGGTGAGCCGTCGATGAGGAAGGAGTATGTAACAGTGGATACACATTCCATAATCAGTGATCCATAAATCATGGAAGCCCAGCCGTTGTAGTACCAGTTCAATAAACTCCCATTTCTAGTCGGTCATAAGCCTTGCTCATGTTTGGTTGACATAGAGCATCTCTTCTCCGCATTTGGGTTTTTAGAAAGTGAAGAACTTCATGTGTAATCAAACACATTATCTAAAATAGCTCGGCCGGGTACAAATACAGACTGATTTTTCTGAAATAATATTTGCAAGAAGGGGCTCTTGGAGACTAT
Source organism: Moricandia arvensis (assembly GCA_905132765.1). Taxonomy (NCBI): domain Eukaryota; kingdom Viridiplantae; phylum Streptophyta; class Magnoliopsida; order Brassicales; family Brassicaceae; genus Moricandia; species Moricandia arvensis. Next base: position 4,300 of record CAJHQP010007471.1, on the reverse strand, counting down.
TGGGAGATTAGCTTGTAATAGACATTACAAAGAGCTATACGTCGATAATCCGCTACTGCTTGTGGGCTCTTTATCTTTGGGATGACCTGATATTTTTTTTCATTTATTCTTGGCGGCAGTACCCTGAAGCGAAAAATCTTGTACTTCTTCTGATTATATCGGGGCCCAATAGTCTCCCAATTTGAGTGGAAAAAAACTTGCCGAGAAACCGTCGGGTCCGGATGCTTGTCCGCATGGATAGAAAATACGGCATCTTGGATCTCATGAGCTAACGGTTGGCTTATGAGTTTTCATTATTTCATCTAAGACTCGCCTCTGAAGCGCATGTGTGACTGTCTTGGTCTGTCACCCTCCATTGAGGTAGAGAGGGATTGGTAGTAACGGACAATAACTCTTGCTATTTCATCTTCCTTGTACACCATTGACCCAAGCTTTCTTCAATAACTGAGAAAGTGTTAGCTCTTCTTTGATTCCTCGCGGTAGCATGTAAGTAACCGGTGTTGTGATCTCCCAATCTCAGCCATAGCAGACGGATACGTTGTCTCCAGTACTCTTCCCTCCGCTTGATACGCCACATCGAGTTCTGTAGTAATTTTTTTAATCAGTTCTCCATAATTTATCGGGTTGACTAGAGCAGTTTCGAGCTCATGTTTTTTCTGTTCTATGATGAGTCAGCTATTGTGGTACTGCTGCTTGCTCCATTATACAATAGCTGTCCTTGTTACAGCAATTTTTTCCCTAATCAGACTATCTCTTGCAGCTTGCCATACCTTTTTGACCAATTCCTTAACTTCCTGGTTATCCTTCAATCTACGGTCATAACGAAAATATTCCTTTTCGTTTCTTGTTTCCGGGTTCGAGAACAGAAATCAGTGGTCTATGATCAGACCCTTCGAAATCCAAATATTGGCTTCTAGCTGTCCGGAAAAGTTCTGCACATGTACTATTCGTTGCTGCCCTATCAAGCCGCATCTAACTAAATGATCACCTCTCTTTCCCCTCCATGACAGTGGATCTCCAGAGTGTGGAAGGTCAAAGAGATCTCCCTCTGAGTAGAAAGATCGGAGATCCCCAAAGGAGCCCTCGGATCTTGCTGGTCCTCCGTCCTTTTCAGCATTATTAATTATATCGTTGAAATCACCCGTTATGTTACACGGGGCTTCTCTGCTGTTCATTAGAGATGTCATTTGTTCCCAAAACAATCTTCTTTTTGCAAAATCAGTGTCTCCATATACAAAGGCAGCAAAAGAAAATTTTTCCCCTCATAATCAATACAAGTATCAATGAAGTTCACATTAGAAGATAAAATATAGAGCTTTACTTCTTGCTTCCAGAAAATCGCTAATCCTCCAGGACCCATGTCCAGTAGGCGGGATTAGGTGATGGTTTCGAAGCCCAGATGGTTTGTTTTTCTGAGGACGAGAAGATCGGGATTTTTGGTTTCCATAAGGAATAAAATGTCTGGAGAAAAAGACCGATTAATCTCCTTTAAACGTCGGACTATCGGGGATTCCCTAACCCCTGACAGATCCAGCTTCAGTACTTTAAGGACCAGATTGGATGGAGTCTGAAAATCCACCTCTTCCTTGCAACTGGTGGATCATGTTTACAAATTGGTCTATTCTCTGAGCTTGTTGCAGGGGTCACAACTTGTTCTTTCCTCTTGAGGGTCCTTCTCTATTTGTTTGCTTTTGTGTGGGATTTTGGTCTGCTGGTATTTATCTCCGAATCGGAGAGGGTTTTGTGTTTCAGACTTTCCGCTTCCGTGAGCCAGAGCGAGGATCAGCTTTGGGTTTCGTTGGACTTTCCTTTTCCCAGAGGACAACCCGGTTTCTTTTTTCTCCTACAGATTCCACAGCCGTTCCTGGAGCCTAGGGTTCTATCACAGGTCCTAAACGCAGTACTACTGGTACACTATCAGCCACACCGGTGAGATTCTCTCTCTCCTCCTTCATTAACTGATTCCTGGGTGGTCCTGGAGGTCTCAGTCGGAGCGCAGCATGGGATTTCGTTCCTCGGAAATGGTTTGTTGGTCTCGCCTTTCTGATCTTTGACTCAGGTTTTGTTGTGCTATAGAGGGCCCAACCGTTGAGTAGCTGGGACTCGTTCTGGAGTAAAACATCCCGTTCACTCTCTTTTTTCGTTTTTGTAATTAATGAAGCTCTAACCATCTGTATTGCAGTTTCTTCCAATTGTCCATTTCGCTTGTCTCATTCTCTCTCTACGAGCTTTATTTTCTGTTGGATATGCACTTTTCGTATATTGTACATAGCTTCTCGAACTTTTCCCCAAGGCTTCCTGGACTGCTTCTTGGGGTAGACTGAATGATAAATCTGTAGGATAACCCCCTAGAAGATGCTTCAGACCAAAGCTTTAGATGAGGTAGACCAATATCTCTCGCATCAGTAGTTTTCCTCGAGATTCTCTATATGTAGCTCTTCCTTGAGGAGCGGGTATCTTGCTTATTTTCTCTCGCTGCTTGGTGGTACATGTCCTCATGAACTCGGTGTCGCTCTCTAGTTTGGTGGGATTCGACAAAAGAACCTCTTTCTTCCCATTCTCTTGGTTAGTTTTATATGTCTGTTACTAGAATTTCTCTTACATTTTTGGAATTTATTCTTCCCATGTGTTATTAGAGATGTGACAAAAAGAAAGATGAAAAGGACACATACTTTAGCTTCCTTTATCCATTCTCACGTACTTATAAAGAAAATGGGTAAAATGTGTTGTAATTTTCTCATCCATTTTCTGTAATTGTACGTTGGGTATGTTCTTCAACTTTTTGTAATGAATATTAAGCAAATTCACCTTTCTTAGAAAAAATGGTTTTTTAACTTTTTTGATAAAGAAAAATTTTAGATTATTAGAATAGATTTTTATACGGTGTAATATATAATTATACGGTGTTATATATATGCACTTACTCTTTTTAAATTTTAGATTTGATATGACACATTAAAAATTTGATATTCGTGTTTGAATTAAATTAGTATCACGTTCTCACCCTACTCACTACTATCTAACTAATCTCACATAAAAGACACTAAACTAGACTAAAATGATTACTACATTACTACTACGTTGCTTAATAAAAATTTCCCCAGGCCAACAACAAAGTCTTCGGAATTAATCTGGATTTTGACTCTTTGACTAATGTAGATTTTCTTTTCGACTTACTATTTTTTTGTTCATAGAGCCAAGATCATTATCCATCAATACTATCTTTAGGCTGAGTATTTTATCCTGATTCATTATCCGTTTCGATTCCGTCCGAAAGAGAATAATTTTTGGAGCAAAAAAAATATTAAAAATTACTATCCATTAAAACAAGGAAAATCATAAATACTAAAAATTTTAAGGTGGATATCCGATTCACTCTGAAACTTCTATAAAATAGTTGTATATTCTTGAATTAAATATAGAGTTTAAATATATAATTTATATAATTATTATTTAACATATTATTTTATTTATTTTATTTATAAATTATATAAAGTTCCTTTAACATATAATTTTATATAAAACTTTGGACCTATGGCGAACCACTACCAATCACACCGATAATATTACAATTTTATAAATTTGTGTATAAAAATTAGTTAATTTTAAAAAAATATGAAACATACAGCTTCCATTAATTTTAATTATATTACGTAAGGGATTTTTTGAAACAAAAATGTATTGTTTTTTCTATATTACTTATCTTAAAAATGATGACGGTATCCGTAAATATTTGTAATATTTTTAATTATTGAAAAAAAAATTGGATATCATGTTTCCAGAACATCCTATTTTTTCTTGAAGCATACGAAATAAAAAATAGATATTTATAAACTACAATGATCCTGCCCACCCTAACTGTAACAGATCTCTCTGCAAAGATCCATTTTTATTAGTCTGTACTATAATCTAACGATGTAGTGTATTTATTTCTAAGCAACGTCTTTGGCAATAATTAAAACGAATGCGTGCTATGTACCTCTATCTAATATGCTTTCTCAAATTTTAATCAGACCTCGGTCCATCAAAATCAAAGGATAAGTTTTATCAACAAGAAAATTATAATGATAAGTCAAAGCCGAAAAATGTAAATCAGAGAAAATATCATTTTCGGTTCTGAAAATGAAAACGTTGAAACTATACTTTAGCAATCCTGAACGCTGCAGACATCGACCTATCTATCTACTATAGAAACGATCAAAATCATGAGATGAGATTCTTTTTTAATTTGGATGAATCATAACTTATCAAAAATGCACAACCTTAATCTGAATAAATGATTCGTTAGCATGTGTTCTTT